>CM046883.1:2425917-2547023 GCA_025688845.1 Cucumis hystrix | reverse complement strand
TTTCCTACCATTCTCCCTTGTTATAGTGTAGCATAAACTTTTTTCAATGTTCTTGAAATACCCATGTATTTGGATTTTGTGATTGGGAAAACCTATCTTCTTCTAGTAATCAGTGTACTGGGGATTTGCATCTACAATTTTTTTCCTTGGAACATCTTTTTTTTCTTTTTACCTTGGATCCCTATGTCATGTGAAGTATTGGAAATCAAAATTTGAGAAGACTATATTCTTCATTTTGACTTGCAGAAGGATAGGAAGAAGATATCTTCATTCAGTCTTTAATGCTGCTTAGGTCTCTTTACTAGCACAGAGGGAAAGAAACTCTTTTGTGTAAGAGTTGAAAGGCATGATGAGCTTTAACAGATTTTGACTGGGTAGGTGGTTAAGTTCTCAATTTTAATTTTGACTTGACTAAAATCAATATTAAAATCACCTATTTTCACACCTATGTATGATCATATTAATTCATTATCTTATACCAAAATGTTGTTGTGATGCATGTCGTTCATATTAGGAAAAATATGTTGGAGTATGTTTGGAAGGACTTTTCATGTGTTCCAAAACATTTTTTCAAACAAGAATCTCTAGAGTCTAGCATGTGATTTTGGCAATCCATTTGACATGTCAAATACCACAGAAACAGAGGTTTGTCAATTGTGAACTGTTGGCTGCCAACCCATGGATGGTCGACCTGTAGTGTTATTTTTTTAAACATTTATATGGGTTCTGTTAACATTTTAAGATATGGTTGATTTGAAACATGATTTACAAATGAGAATATTATAAGGTTCTTTTTTCTCACAAAAGAAATCAATAAGGAGGGGGTGTTGGAGTCATTGGGTTGGTTATTATCGTTGGTTCTTAAAATTTCACAAGAGTCACTTTTGTCTAAAAAATTAAATTGATCTTGAACGAAAGCTTCGAAGAATATGGGTACTACTAGGCAATATTATCTCCAAAGTGAACCAAACCTCAATCAAGAGCCTTGATCAACTTAGTGTGGAAAGTTAAAACGAGAGACTTTGTCCTGTGTCAGATCAAAACAAGCTTGACTGTTTTGAGCTAAAGTATGATAAGGCTTCTGATACTAAGTGAATTTTTTTTCCTATCCACCATTCTTCCTTGTTATAAAAAGTTCTTGAAATACCCATATCACTATGCCATGTGAAGCCTTGGTGTCACCATTTCTTTTGACTAGCAGAAGAATAGGAAGGAAATATTTTCATTTAAGTTCAAATGTTACTCTCATCTCTTTACTAGCAGTTGAAAAGAAAAACCTCTCTTTTGTGTAAGATTAGTGAATAGCATGATGACCTTTTTAGCATATTTTGACTGTGTAATCGGTTAAGTTATTCAATTTTTGTTTTGACTGACCAAAACCAAAATTAACAAACTCACCTATTTCCACACCTATATAAGATCATATAAATTGATAACCTTATACGAAGATTGTTGAAGTGGAGCAATGCAGAAATGGATGTCATTTTCAGATTTAAATACTGAATTGTTTGCTTGTCAAAGTATTTATTTGTCTATTCTATTAATACATCTATCCATATGAGCTAGAGAAGGCTTGGAGGGTTAGAGCACGTTTGTAATGACTTTTGAGGTGGGGTGGCTGAAAACAGTTTTTTTTTTAAAAAAAACACTTGAAACATTGTTCCAAACATACCCTTAAACACGTTATTGACAGCAATCACTAGATTCTAGCCTATGGTTTTGAAACTTGATTGATTTGAAATATGATTCTCCCTCCCTAAGTGACAAAACTTTCTCAGTTTATTTCTAAACTGTAGGCTGCCAAAAGACATTGATGGTCAACCTCAAGACTTGGCCTATGGTGTTGTTTTTATTTTTTTATTTTCCTTTTATTTACTTTGATTCTCTTTTGACATTTCAAGATACCACCGATTTGAGACATGATTTACAAACTAAAATATTGTTAATGGAGGTTTTAGTTATTAATTTCTTTCTCTCTCTCTCTCTCTCTCTCTCTTTGGAGTGAACCAAAACTTCACTTTGCTTTGTAAATATAGTTTGGTTGAATATCTATATATATTTATCGGTCTTGTATGAACTTGGTTCCTAAAATTTTATAATGGTCGCTTTTGTCTCTAAATAGGAGTGTGACACTAATTAGAATAAAAATTTTAATTGACATGTTGTTTCAAGTCACAATTTTGAAGGATTTTTGTTTGGAAACATTTATAGAATGACAAAGATAATATTGCAATTTTTGAGAGAATAGGCCTATTTTTATACAATAGGTGAAATTCAATGATATTTTTTGTAAAGTTAAGTCTAAGTTGTTTAGACCTATTTTATAATTCTTTTAGACAAAAGATTATCTTTTGAAATCTCTTGAACCAAACCAAACACCAAATATATACAAACTCGAGGAAACAAAATGACTTAACTTTTAAATTAAATACTTGCGTATTCCAAACACACCCTTACTTTGGAACAAGTCAATTGCTCAAATTTTGATAAGTTTATTAATTACACGACTTATTCGTTCTCTTCTGGTGTAAATTTTATTATCTTTAAATGTTACAGTCTCGGTTATAGTCCAATGAAAGTATTTTTTGTAGTGTGTTTGATTCTTAGTTTGTAATTTGATCTTTATCAATAATAAAAGGAATGAATTCTATATATCTAAAGATTAGAGAAAGATAAAAGACATGGAAAAAGAAAAGAAACCAAATAAAGAGTCAAGAATGTAATAGAAGCCCACATAAGGAGGTTATAACAAAATTCTTATTTACACCAACTACAGAAACAAGGGCCAGAAAGGGGCGACCAATCGCCACCAACACGAAAATTTATACAATGGGTCGGAAAGTAAAGTGAAAATCTATGGCTCAGAACAAAATAAGACATATAATTAAACAACAGAAAAGAAAAATACATATTCTGTTGAGTGATTCATCTGTCTGCAAAATATGCCTTCTAATTCTTGGGCTACTGCTCCACACAAGAGGATACGAATTCGGATATGCATATAGATTCGTTATCGCACCCGACATTCTCGCATAAACCACTTCTCCAAACACTCCTGTCATTTCAGCATAGTAAACGTTTGATTGATCAGAAGAATCTGAATTTCCTTCCCTGAATTGAGGACTAACTGTGTGAGAGGTTGGGTGAGAAGTTGGCCTTGGTGACTCAAAGCAAGCAGGACCCTGAGGCCTACGAGGGACCACGATTCCAAGCTGTGAATTCTTGCTTTCGAATGGATCTTGAGTTTCACCTTTGCCATAAAGTGGGACTAGAGTAGCATCAGAAATTTCTGCCTTACAAACAGGACATTGCGGGAGTCGTCGAGCTTTTTTCTCTAAAGAGCTGTCCTCATAATGAATCCATTTATAAATGCACGGCCAACAAAAGAGATGGCCACAAAGTGTAACAACGGGATCTTTCACTGTCTCTAAGCATATATTACAATCAAATAGCCCAGAGGCATCACAATGAGTTTCAGCCATGGCATCCAAAACAGATTTCCAATTTTCAAGAGAAGATTTGTTCTCTCCAAATGAATTAATCTGGATGCTGGCCTCCTCAAAGTACTGTTCCATTTCCATATTCTTTGTTGTAACACAACCCTTGTGAGATAGTTACCTGAACTGCCAAAACATAAACAAATTTACATCAATATTGGATCAAAACCCCAGAAAACTAGAAAGATCAAACAACCACTAGATGTTTGAAGCAACAGAGAATGTAAAATGGAACAGAATAGCAAAGACTCGTAAATATATGTTTACATGAAGAAGATGAACTTGTTTTTGGTTCCCCCTTTTCTAGAAAAATCAATGCCTTGAATTACAAGGAATGATGAGAACAAAGAGATAAGAGCAAGAGTTAAATGCCTTTTAGAGTATTATAAAGACAAACCCATGGTTAATGCTTCTACCTACAGACTGGTTAAGCCAAAAGGGCCAATCAGATATTTAAATGTTATTTGGAAGTTGACCTTCTAGAAAGGTTTTATGATCAAAACTACCCATCATATCCAGATCCAACATAAATAAATGTTGAGCTATTCCAAAGTTTAATTAGTAGAAATTAATTAAACAAACATCACAGTGTCAGCTCAAGCTATTCTTGAGTATGGGCATATGAGTCACCTGATAAAGACATAAGATTTATAACTATTTCCCTACTGCGGAATTAACTCTCCCTATAATTATAAAAAATTCCCTATTTAGACAAATCTTGCACTTACATCTTCGATAATATTTAAAATACGGTAGTAACAATCGTTGAAAGAGTGTTTGGGACAAAAAGTGAGACAGTAAAATCTGGGATTTGAAGTTATTTTGTTATAATACTAACCTTAATCAACTATCTTTTCTGAAAGATAGAGATTCCTATCGAAATCCAAATTTCTAAGGATCTATTTGATAAATTTTTTGTTTTTGTTTTTGTTATTAAAAGTTAAGCCTATAAGCCTCATCTCCAACTTTCTTATTTCACTATCTATATTTTACCATTTGAAAAACCAAGCGGATGTATTTAAAAACAAAAAAATAGTTTCAAAACGTTGTTTTTTTTTTAAATTGTGCTAAGAATCTAACCATCATCTTTTTACAAATAGACGTAATCTTCAAAAACCCAACAATCTTAAAATATTTCAAACAATTTAAAACAGATGAAAAGCCAATCACAAAGAAATTAAGTAAATAAACAAATAGAACACAAAATATCAAAAGAGTACAAAGATCCAAACATCCAATCAGCACTTAACACGTAAAACTATGAGTTTAACCAATCTTTTTCCAATTAAAAACAGTCTATAAATTCATAACGAAAAAATAAAAAAAAGGCCAACTTCATTAGCAAATGAACAAATGGTCCAATTTCAAATCCTTATCGACGAAGAAGTTGAGAACCATTCATTATTATTCAAACACAACGAAGGTCCAAAATTCCAAATCCTCAAAGTTGAGAACGTACCAAAATTAAAGAGGAGGAAATTGAGAAGAAGGGTTCGAAAATTCAGGGATATGAAAGTTGGTGCAGCAAAATGAGAGAGCTCCAATGGAAAAATGATGACAAAAAAAAAAGAGAGAGAGAAAGTGAAAGTAAGGATCGAAGAAGAAGAAATTGAGAGAAGAAATGTTGAAGGAGAGATTTTAAAGGCGCGCTAATTCTAATTCTCAACACCATTATTACTCTTCTGTTCTTCTTTTCAGTTTTCTACGAAACATTAAATTAAGTGCTACGTGTCCTTATCACAGCTTTTTCCTCCAATATTAAACCATCTTTTTAACTTATTTTATTTTTTAATTTTCATATTATAAACATTTAAATATGTTTAATTCAATATCAATAATAATTATTTGTCTTTGCATTTATTGAATGAAGACATTTTTTTCAAACTTCAAGACCTTACCCCCAATATTTTAATGGCTATTTTCAAAAGGGTGTACATACATCCAATATTACTTTTTCTTTCTGTAAATATTAATTTAAACATAAATCCATACTCTAGTCCATTCAAACTCTTTATTATGATTATCAAAGTCTAAGGTTTGAATTAATATACGTATGAAAGTTTATAATTTAAATTGATACGATTATTAGTTTATGATTTAAAATAATATAACTCCAATGATGTTAAAATATATACATTAATAGTTATACTTTTCATCTTTTAATATATCTTTAGTTCTCAATAAATATGCTTTTATTAACGAGTGCTTATATTTCAAAAGTTATTTCTTTTTAAAAGTACTTTCATTTAAAAAAAAAAAAAATATAAGTTCATAATGTTACATTTTTTCATATATGATTATATCATAATAATATAATATAAAGTACTTATTTATATTTGATCTAAGTTTCATAATGTTACATTTTTTCTCTGTTTTCATTTATCTTTAAATTTCTCAATTTTATGCTTTCCAATCTTTAGGAAGTAATGACTAATGTTCGTTTTTAGTTATTGTCGTTAATTTTAAATTTCTCAATTTTACACTCTCAATCTTTGGTTTTCACTTAATGAAAACTTAACTCGATGTTTTTAAATTCTTTTAATAGAGTTTACAAAAATTAATTGAGTTATTTTTAGTTATTTTCAAAGTCCTATCAAATAATTAACAAAAAGATTAAGTGAACACTTGAAATCACTAAACATTTGGACCAAAATATATAGACATAAAATTTAATATAAAATTGAATCCTTTCAATCATGAGATCTAATTAGATACTAAACCTAAAGGAGAAAGAATAATAAAGAAAAATATTTTAAAGTCTAGAAACTTAGAAGGGTCGTAATACTCCAAAATTTTAAAACTAAAAAAAGCACTCTACCACATATTTTATGAAGAAAACCAAAGTTATAAAAGTGTTATTATTTTATTGAATATTTTTTACACAAATTAAGAAGATAACAAAATAATATAGTTAAATAAAACAATATTAGAGAAAATTATAGCATAGCAGTTAGGTTTGGATTATATAATTTCATTAGCCTTCTAAAATTAAATTGAAAGCTATTCAAAATTCAGAAAGTCATCAGACTAATTGGTCATAGTTAGGATTTGACTCTAAGAAAAAGCTAAGCTTGAAAAGAATACACAAATGGAAGAAATTAGGAGTAAATTATTAACTTTTACATTTTATAAATAAAAAATGTTGGGGTCTAGAAGACATTGCTGATTTTTTTTTTTTTTTAAATGTTGATCCCTTCTAGAATATTTCTTCTTATATAATCCTTGAGAAGTTTTGAAATTATTTTAATAGTGAATTAAAAAATGTTAATTATTATCTTATTAGAAAGAAATATGAAAAAGGCAGAATTAAATAGAAGAAATTATGAGATTAAATACAAATAAGTACTTTATATTATATTATTATGATATAATCATATATTAATTAAGCATATGTTAGAGTAATTTCCACTTCTAATAATTTTGAAGCGTAAGATTGCATCACAAGATATAAAATGTTGTCAAATATTAAAATTTCATGAAGATTATGCGAAAAGTAACAATTAATTTGCAAAAAAGGAGCATGTGCAATGTTTGTGTTATCCCATTTTTTTTTCTTTGGAATGAATGAAAATTAATACAATGGATTAGGATTAATTATACTTTAATTTTCATAAAGTGGTCCATAGGTAGTAAAGACAGTCAATGTATTTGGACTAAATGTCACTTAATCATATGCTAATTTAATACATATTTTCTTAAATTCTAAGTTTCAAATTAATAGTTTATATTTCTTTATTAATGTTTATTTGATATTTAATTTTTTAGTTATACATAAACTTATCAAAGAAAAAAAAAATCATTATACTTTTCAAATCTCTAATTTTAATCTCTATTCTTTCAAAATTATTAACATCTTTACAATAAAATTTGAAAACAAATCCACTTTTGAAATAATTTGGACTAAAATTAGACATATAACAAAGTTGGACAAAAATTATATTTTAAGCTATAGAAGAGAAATGCGTGGAATAACACAAAGCATCCAATAAAATAATGTACTGTTTCTCGAAGATTTTGCATTTCTAGTTAGCTTCTTATTTTCTTATTAATTGACCCCAATTTTTCCTTTAAAATTATTAATTACTTTTTCTTGATGGATTTTCCATTTTTAACCAAAACTAAATTGACCATTAATTTAATTGATAATATATAAGGGAACATATTTTGATTTTATTTTTAATTTCTTCTGTCTTAATATTATCGTAGATTAATTTATTTTTAATTTATTCTATCAATATTTTATACAATATTATTTGTTTCTTCACTTATATACATTGATAGACTTTCTTCAACATCTATCATTGTTGTCATTGATAGTTAGTGATAAATGCAGTGATAGACAACTACCCGTGTCTATCAATGATAGATAATAATAATGTTTTATCAATATTGGCCCCTCCAATATGATCTAATTATCATTCTAATTATTAGTATTTTGGAACTATCAAGAAAACCACCAAGTCTATAATTTAGCCTTCCATTGGTGTTTGAAGGGCTTTTTTGTCTCTTTTGTTTGGATTGTAATAGTAATCCGATTTTGATTTTGAAACCTAAATATAAATATTTTCTCTTGTTTTTCTTTTCTTGAAAACCCCCCTTAATATATAATACACACTCGAAATCAAAACATAAATTTAAATAAACTTCACTAAATGACTAAGTAAAAAGATTTATCCGCACACAATCGACATCAAGTATGTGCCAGATGCTTGAATATCTTACCCCATGTTAAACTAAAAAATATTAAAACAAAAGATATTAGAAATTAACCATACATATATTGTGTGTGTGTGTGTATATATATATATATATATATATATAGCTCAACTTGCAAAATGCAATTTCAAATTGAAGTAAGAAGGTGGATTCTCTCTTTTCCATATTTGTCAAAGAAAGAAACACTATTTATATTTTAATTTAAGATTTTAGTTTAATAAAATTAACATCTCAATCATTAAACAAAAGCATAGGCAGTAAAAGAAAACAAATATTCTTTTTCCAAACATTTTTCAATAAACTAAAGATTAAGCTTGGGATATCAACTCCTAATTTTCCACGGGAAATTACATTTTATTTATTTAAGAATTAGAAATTTAGTATTTACTTTGATGATATTGAAAGCATAAACATATTTTAAGTCAATTGGTAATTTGGTAAGAAGCAATAAATAAAGCAGTGAGCAATTTTGTGGAAATGTCCTCTGAATGCTACATTAAGACAATTTATTTGATACCTTAGTATAAAATAATTAAACCATATAATACAATATCCTTCCTCTACACTACACGTCGTCCTGTGGCATGTGGTGGCCGGTGGATACACCATAACCTCTTGTTTATATAATTGATATCAATTTTAAATTCATACTTTTATTTCCATACATTTTGATGATTTTTTAATCTTGAAATCGAACTTTTAAGTTTGTATTTCAAAACATTAATTAATGACATGTTAGCTAACAATTTGAGGAACATAACAGAAAATTATATTTTACGAAATTGTGCTATTCACCCATCTATATTTTCCCTTCAAATTATACAATATTTAAGTTCATTCTAAATTACTTCAACAAATTGCATTTTAATTTGTCTCTTATGGTTTAAAAAATTAAATTCAAACTATTACTGTATCAAATTATTATTTCATTATTAAAAAAATACAAATAATTAAACCCACCAAAAATTAAATGACGATGTAATCACAGATCACAAATATATTTATATGAATAATATATAGTTTCAAGAGTCGTAAGATGTTTCACTATTTTTATATCAATATTTTACAAATCCCTTGCTTTTATATATGTTTCCAAGTTAATTAATAATAAAAATAATAATAGAAAAATTGCATTAAATAACAAAAAAAATTTGAAAAAAACAACTGCATCTCTTTTTTTATATTGCAAATGTGGCAAATATGATTTGTAATTGACAGTAATGGTAATCTGCTCTTAAATTTATCATTTTTGCAATTTGGAAAATTTAGATGACATGTGCTTTATTATTATAATTTTTTCTTTTTTGTTATTTTTGCAAACTCCTCATAATAATAAGTTAGATGGTAGGAAATACTTTGATTTTTTTCCTTCAACCTAGTAGGTGGAGTTTAAGAAATCAAACTTCTAAATTTAAAATCATTAAAACAAAGTTTACAAACCTAGGCTCATGTCATACTGTTTTTACTGTTTGTCCACTTAAATACTTTCTAGTTTGAACTACCATGGGTTGAAGTAGTAGTAAAAAGGTCAAAAACTAACTAAGAGATCATGAATTCAATCTATAGTAACCACTTGGGAGCTTTTTGGTAAACACTTTGATTTGTGTTTGTCAATTGATGTTGTATGTAAAGAAATACAAATATAGTAAGATTCCAACTCTTAGAGTTTGTCAATTAACCATGCATGCATGTCACTAATAAGAGTCTACTAGCACTACCATCTATCAGTGATTGATTTTTGCTATATCTATAGTTTACCCAAAAAAAACGGTGAAGTATAAGAATTGCTCAACAACCTTACATGTATAAATTTTTATTTATTTAAATACAAAATCAATCATTAATATAATTAAAGAAACGAAAAGAATATATGTATATACATATTTCCTTAAAAAAATAAAATTAAGTAGAGAGATGGGGCATTTGCAATTTGAGTGGGAGAGATGGTCGTTCAATATGAACCAATAATAGTAAGTACTTTTCAAATAATAACTAATATTAGTAAGCTGACCAACTAAACAATCTGTGCATGCTGACTATTTAGCAATATGAAATAATGAAAAAGTCAACTTTTAAATTGTGTATATCAAAAAGCAAAAGATAACTAAATTAATTAAATTAAACTTGTACTATATATATTAAACTATACATAAATAACATATATAAGTGGTAGACCTCAAAATATTATGTGTGAAACAGGTAGAAAATTAGGTATAAATGGAGGTTGGTGAAGGGGGAGTTGACTTTAAAAAAAGGCTTGATTTTTTTTTTTAAAAATGTATATTAATATTAATAATGATAAAATTGAAGATTAAGTTAAATTATCAGCAATTTGTTGCTTGTTAGAGGGGTTTTTAAGATTAGATAATGCATGTGATGAGATGGGGTAGAGGAAGGATAAGGTTTTATAAAATGAAATCTAGTCACTATGAATTTGACGATCTCAAAGTTTATTAGAGAATTATCATCCTATCTCACCAAAACACAAAGATTATGTCAAGATAATGGAAAGGAATAAAGAGGGGGAAATCATATTTAAAAGGGACAGAAACAAAGACTTGAATTGAGAGAGTATATGTGTGTTGTATTGTGTATAGGTATTTGGATTGAAGATATTTAGAAGCTTTTAGCAAGATGTTAATTGGGTTGCTTGAGTTCTATTTGGTAATATTTCGGTTTCTCTAGTTCCTTATTTATTTGGTCTTCTTGTGCAATGTTTTTTCTTCTTGTTTTAGGCACACCTTTCTCTCTATCTTTCATCATTAATTTTTTTATATTACGTAGAGTGTGAGAGACGAATCTCAAACTTTAAAGCTTATTAGTACATTAATGTATTATGTTAGTTGAATTATGTTCGTTTTGATTTTATTATTAGTTTTTTTTTAATGGTGTTGTTTACCTGAAAGAGAGAAAGAAAAAAGGAATGAGAAGTTAAATGGGATTAAAGTAAGATGTTGAATATATAGTTTTTATTTGTTTTTGTGGATTAGGAAAAAAAAACTTTTTATGAATCCACTTTTAATGTGTCCATTTGGTTATTTCTAAATTTTTAATTGCATGTGTCATATAGAGCAAATGGGTATATCAAACCTCTAACATATAAACTTAAATATAATGATTATTATTATCAAAGTCAATCCACCAATTTTTTCTTATATACTGGAGTGGGGATTTGAATCACGGACTTCTTGGTCCTCAACATACATTAATGTCAGTAGAGCTAAGCTCTTGTCACCAATTTAATTAGTTTTCATTCAAAAGAAGATTGTATTTTTTGTAATTAATACCTCGAGAATAGATGTACTTAAAAATGTTGATACAAAGCGTATTCCAATATTATAATTTTATTGTCAATAATTGAAGGGAAAAGTCCGGCAAATTAAAACAGATAATTTGATAAGACATGTTATGAGTAAATTTATCAAGATAGACTAAAAGACCAAGAGTCTAGTGAGATGGGGGAGCTATAGATAGAGATAAACGCTCAAGTTGGTTAATAAAGGTAGATGAAACATATGTATCTAATCTGAGTGATAGACACCTATAGCCTTAAAAGGCTAGTCTTAGTGGATTTTGGTCAATACTCATTTGATGATATTCTAAAGTTAGCTTAAAGGACCAATTGAAGGAACCTAGTGGGAGTTCAGGTGAGGAGCCAGAGGGAGCTTAAAGGAATCATGAGGGAGCCTAGTAGTAGCTTTGAAGAGCTTAGTTGTGTCCTCTCGAAAACATCCAATAGAGAAGCTTTAGTTGTAGCTTAGAGGACCCATGTAAAAGTTTAGAGATAACTTAAGGGACTTGTAAAAAACATTAGAAGAGCCATGAAGAACTTGACGTGCAGTACTCATGAAGAACTTAAGTGCATACATAGAATGTTTTGAAGGACCCATGAAAGACCTTTACAAGACTCGTAAAGCTCTGCAAGACTGTAGAGTACCTTGGGAAACCGATGATAAAGACCTTAAAGGACCATAGAATCATTAACTTTAGAATTGCTTCAATTGTCCATGAATGATCATGGAAGAGTTGAATGGCCTGTGCACTTAAACATCAATCACAAACCTTGAGCGGTGGTAGTATATAGTCACCCAATGAATAATGACTCAACAATTCTATAAATTTAAGAAAGTAAATATTGCGAGCTTTTAATCAATTATGCATTACTAGTCTACATGATTAATCAACATATGTTTAGACCAAGATTAAGATTGTATAACCATACATGAACACAAGAAATTAGGATGAGAATAGAACAACAAATTATGGAATTATGTGTCCAAATAGGAAAGATATGTAGATGAGAGAAAACAAATGGACTCAAACTCATTCCCTATTTTGACCCTTTTTTAGCAATACCTTTAGAAAAAAATTCTCCTTTTTTCATGCAAAATTTCCCTCTCCTCCCTACAAATCCCTCTCTTTTTCTCCCCCATCCATTTCCAAACAAATTCAAAATCCATAAAAATAAAAAATATTTGGTTTGATTATTGTAAGCCGTTTGCAGGCGGAGACAGAAAGCTCCACCGCCAACGGCTGCCGGAGAGAACCCAAAATTTGGAACAGAAATGGCATTGAATCAACATTCTTATTGCTCCTATTTTGCCCTTCTCTTCCTTTTCCTTGCCTTTGCTTACTCTCACTCCCCATTTCTCTCCTGTATTTTTCTTTCCTCCTTTTTTCTTATTCTCTCTTTTATTCTATATTTTTTAAAAAAAATTTAGGATTTCTTCTTTTTATAATTTTCTTTTGATTTATGGATTTACAGATGAGGCACTCAAATCTGGGCAATTTACTGGGCGTTCCCTTCTTCAGGCCAAAAAGAGTAAGCCCTTCATAAAAATATTTGTAATTAAATGGAAGGTTTAGAAACACAAATAGAGACACGAAGAATCTCAAAGTATTTGTAATTAATTCAAGTAAACAAACATAGTTTAGTTTATTTGAAACCATTTTTGTGATGGTATGGACAGGTTGCCCAGTAGACATGGAAGGGCAGAATTACACAATCCTAACAAGCAAATGCAAAGGCCCTAAATACCCAGCAGCACTCTGTTGTGAGGCATTGTTGGAATTTTGCTGTGGGTTTGTTGATGAATTAAATGACATGACCAACAATTGTGCTGAGACAATGTTTAGTTACATAAATCTCTATGGCCAATACCCTCCTGGCCTCTTTGCCAATCAATGCAAAGAAGGGAAAGAAGGTCTTTCTTGTGACAATGCCCTCAAAGCCCAGGCCGAGAAAGCCCAGATCAAAGCTGCTTCTGCTGCTTCGTCTCTACTATCTCGACGCCGACTCCCTTCTCTCGCTCTCGCTTCTACCTTTATACTCTATTTGTTGTTATAGAATTCAAAAGTAACCACCTCCACCCCCATCGTTATCAACTAATTGCTTATATGATGCCAATGCCTTCTCAAATCTCTCTCTTTACGTTCCGTTTGTTTGATGGATTTTCTGTACAACTATTAACATCCAACTTGGTGGGATTTGGGTAAAGAAACTTAAATTTATTTTCATTTTATTTAATTTTTTTTGCTTGTTAAAGTACAAATTTAGTTTGAGAATTTTCTACATATTTGATCCTTAAATTTTAAAATTTTGTTCGTATTAGAGTTCTATTACACGTATGATTCATTTTTAATTGGTTAAAAGTTTTGAATGTGCACACAAAATTGAAAATAGGATTATTTTACTTGATATTTCTTAAAAAATCATACACCTCTTAAAATAATTTAGGTCAAGTTTAATGTAGTAACCATTTTGGTTTTTTGTTTTTAATTTTTAAAATTAAGCTTATAAACACAATCATCTTTCACAAATTTTTTTGCTTTGTCATCTACATTTTACTATTTTTAAAATTCAAGCCAAAATTCGAAATGTTTTAAAAAGTATGTTTTAAATTTTTGTCTTTGAAATTTAGAATTTGAGTAAGAATTAGTAAATATATTAACCATTGTAAGAGATTGAAAAGAAAACAAGTAATTAACTTTCAATTTAGTAAAAAGTTGAAATATTTAGCAACAATCAATCAAAATCACTTTTAAAACTTTTATTTTAAACAATTTGTATTAAATAAAAACAATATTTGTAAAAGCACTTTCTTTTGTCTAATCAATTCAAACCATCGTATCATAAGTCGACCAATAACACTTTTTTGAGTAGAAAGATAGACGCTTGTGTATGAAATGATGAAAGAATGAGAGAGTCTCAATTTTTTTTCCTTCATCAAATTGCATATTTTGGAAAAGGATAGAATTCCAATGATTTTGAATTGCGGCTTGTCTCGGGTCTTTCCCAATTCTGTTTCCTTTTTGTAATTTCTTCCCTTCTTTGTTTGTTTGGTAATGTAAATTCCAGAATCCATCACATATTAATTATATATCAATTTGAATGAGTAAAAGACATAACAGAGTGTACCAAAATAGGTTACATCATAATTTTTTGTCATCAACTTCTTCATTTACATCTGCATGCATAATTCACGTGCTTTTAACAGTTTCTAGTAAATCTTTAAATACACCGAGTTGTTAAATCTGAAGAGTTATTCAAACATCCTCTAAACTTAAGTTCAAAGCAATTAAGGATACTAATAACCATACTTTTTTAAAAAATTGTTTTAGGCGTACGAAAAGACATAATAAAACACCAACACGTTGGTAACCCAATTCAGTGTAATCACACTGACATTTGGAAAGCTTTTAGGTCAAGTGAAAAGATCATTTGTTAAGATTCAAGAGGATCACAAGTACATAAATTACCAATAACTAACTATCTTGAATTACACAACTTTTACAAAATGAACGTTTAGCTCCCTCAAACAACTTGAGGTGTGACACAAGGGATTCGATCTAAGCTCCTCCTAGATCATGTTTCATGTTAGTTCACCCTTGTGTCTCAAATATGAAGACTCTCATGTGAGGCTACCCTAACTTGCACAAATTGTCAACGTTGTTTTTCCTAACCACACCATTTTTGTCTCTTCCACATAAATATATAAACTACAAGCTAAATTTTAGTTAAGACCAACTTAACAATCAAATGCGACTGCTCAATTTTATTAATAAACATTAATCCAACATAACAATCAAATTCAACTTCCGATCTATCTATGTCTTCTTATAGTTATTAATAAATATTAAAATTTAATTGTAACAAAGTTAAATCTTAGGAATTTCACCCAATCCACTACAAATTTAATTTTATTTTTCTCATACAAATACTTATCTAATTTGTCCAAAATTTAGTGGTTCCAAAATGAACCAATTGGCATACTATTATTTTTCATTTTTGCTATTTTCAAGATTAAAGATAACTATGAACCAACATCCCCCATGGTGAAAGACACAACTAATAATATTTCCATTATGGAACCTCAGCCACATTGTGGTTGTGACCCCATTAAAGAAAAGGCACTCAACTTTGTTGATTGTGGATCCGAGGATGTTAAAATAAAAGAGGCTCATTCCAAAGTTGAATAACAACTCCTTTATGACCATTTCTTTCTATATTGATCTATAATTATTTGTTTGATTTGACTTAGTTAGAAATTTTTAATTTTAAAAAAGTAATTAAAAAGACATCAATATGTGCGTCTCAACTAAAAGATAAAAACCAATTAGAAAAATCACTTGTCAATTGTTCAATAAACTTGACTATTATTAAATTATGAAACCGTCGAATGAGACAGAACTTATATCCCTTCCATAATAAAATATCTTTCACCATAGATATTACGTGTTATTGTCGTAATATCTAACTCCATCCCTCTCTCGCTTAAATCTAACAAATAAAAATCAATACAAAACTATGTTAAATAAAAAAATTTAATTATATCAAGACTTTAAAATAGAGTTGATTCCTAAACATTTATGGGAATTTGAATGACAAAATAAAGGGACAGGACTAACATTTGAACTTTTTTTCTTTTTGTAGTGGTTTTCCTTTTGATGGGATGAGAATGAAAGATGGAAATAATATCCACTTTAAAACGATCAAGTTGAAAAGGCCAAAGTTGTATTGTCAATTTGTCATTACCAAAACAGAGCACTGCAGAATGACTGACATAGTAAAAATACATGTCACGTTATATTCTTACATTACATTATATGATTGAATTACAAGATCAACCTCTAAAAAAAAAAAAAAAAAAAAACAAACCAACCACTTGCAATACAGAATTGGGGTTTCTTTTCTCAAAGCAATTGTTTTTTTAATTTTTAACAATAAGACAGAAAAGAAAAAAGATGGAAGGCCATTTTTATTGCCAAAGCTTATCATCTATGCGCAGTGACAAGAGTTTCAATGAATCTCAACCCATCGAATCTGGGAGCAAATTGATCTGCTGCCGTAGACGGCGGCGATCTTCTCGCCGGTGTAGTACTTTCCTCATCTCTGGTGACTTTTTCCTGAAATACCCAAGAATCGTTGATTTTTAACTTTTGTAGCTGTTAATGAGAGTTTTGAGTGAATTTGTTAGAATATTACCTGATGGGAGAAGTTGGTTTTGAGGAGGCCGGGGGAGGACGGGGGAGCAGAGAGGGCGGTGGCGGAGGCAGCGGCGACGGAGGCAGCGAAGAGGCCTGTTTTCTTCATGGAAATGTGGTGGGTGGCCCTTTTTAATTTCTTCGTTTGTGTGTGTTTTGGTTGGAAAAGGGGAATTGGGAGGAAATTGGTGGAAAGGGCAAAAACGGCCGATTTATATAGCAATCTGAAAATGCTACGGGTTAGTGTTGACGTCATTTCAAAGTTTTACGCGGCAACTATACCTGTCTATCACCCTCCAATTTACGCTTATACCCTTTTCCTTTTTTATTTTTCTAAATTTTCAAGATCGGTATTTTAATCCTCTTCTTTATCTTTAAATAACTATTACCCTTTTGTGTATAGTTTAGTAGCGTAATATTAGGGATAACACTCAATCAACCTCTAATAAACATAAAGATGTGAATGGATGTTGAGTGAAATGTCTTTCTTTAAAAAAAGAAAACAAGAGATTACTGACGGGCAGTTAGGTAATTTAGGGTGATGGGATATGAATATTGAAGGGACAACACGTGGCAAATAATGGCTGAGTTGGAAATTCAAGTTGACAGCTTGCAATTTGAAAGAATTAATTCACTGTTTTGTGAACACCACAAATTCTAAAATGCAACCATCATAATAATTAATTAATTCCCAACTAATTGCACCAATGATATTCTTATTATCTCTTCTAGATACTATATTTTTTCTTTTTATAATGTTCTACACCCTTTCCTTTTGGTCTAACATTTTCAAAATTAATCAATAACTCTTCTAAAAGGTTACCAATGTTTTTTAAATTTTATTAACTTTTAATTTCATGTAAATAATTTTAGAAGAAATTGTAAAAGTGCAAGATAGTAGATAGTAGTAGATTTTTATCATTTTTTAAGTGTCTATTAATATCACTGATTAACACCAATCCAAGTAGAAGTATATCAGTGTCTATTGTTAATACGTTATAAAATTTTGTTGTATTTTGTAAATATTTTTATTTCATTTTGCTGAAAACTTAAAATTTTATTATATATTAAATTGAATTTCTTTTTTGCTCATTTTATATTTTCAATTAAGATGGTAATATTTTTGTGAGGTTTTTAAGTAAATAGATCAAGGACCTACCAATTTAAAAGTTTAATGATATGGCAAATAGATAAATTTTAACGTCCAAGCTTCTATTTAACCAACATAATAATAATAATAAAAGTAAGTAAGAATTTATTTTTATTAGTATAATAAAGGTGGAAGATTTGAATTACATACGTCTTTCTTTCGTTTGAGAGTAATGCATTTTTGGAAATTTTTATTTAACAAAAAAAAGATTAATTAAATGATTAAACAATTTATAAAAAAAAAAATATGTAGTAGAAAAAGGAAGTTTTGTGTTTGTGTTAGTAAAATAAATAAATTAAGTTCGTGGTTTGATTTTTTGAATGAGAAAGGTAGCGTGAAAAATATGAAATACATACACAATTGAGGGAATATGCAATCATAAAGTATATAATATAATTCAACATTTGGTTTTATAAATTTTGCGTGTGAAGACACCAATATTCTTTTGACCAAACCACACCATCAACCAAAAGTGTATATATATATATATTTAAAATTTTGATCCTCACTTTTATTTTAATTTTATTAATTTGATGGTATAGGTTGATCATATGAGCATTTGGTCAAGTGGACTTAAAAGGTAAAAGAAAATAGTGGGTGTGAGTATCAAAATCATATACCAATAGTTAAGTAAAGGTTAAAGAACCAGAACATACCAATTTTGAAAATTTAGAAACTTGGAATAAAGTGAATTCCAAAGCTTAGAGACAAATGAGACGATCAAAATGTGTAAGTTTGAATTGTAAAATATATTATTATATTTGATAATTTTTAGATTTGCTCATGTGAGAATCGTTTAGCGATAGTCGACATGTACTCATTTTACTTAAGTCATTAGAATATCATTTTTTAAGAACTAGTCCTCTAAAGGACCAACCATGGAAGCTTCACTCATTTACATATAAACTTTATATAACTCCTTTGGTGCCACTTAAATATGTATTATTATTATATTTTCTTTCTAACATTAAATTTAGTGAACCGCATAAATCTTTATATCGATTATCTACTATTTGATTTTTTATTTATCTTTAATTGTCAATTTCATAACAAACATCGGAGGCTAAAATCTTGAGACTCTTCATATGTTGTACCAAAAAAAGATGGTTTGTCTTTGATCATATTTTGGTTTATATTTTTTTAGTTTTGGCCATTCTAGTCTCTAGGTAATTTTATATTTTCTATTTTAATCTCTGTACTTCTAACTTTTATCCATTTTAATCGTTCTATACTCAATTTTAACTAGTAGATATTATTTCTTTTTATTTTTATTTTTGTTTACAGTTTCAACACATGATGAAATACTATTGTAAATTTATATTGAAAGTTTTTAGTTGCGGATAAATTTTATTCATGAGATTTTGCAAATAAAAACTAAAAAGATGATCGATAATTTATAATTATAGAAATCAAAATGAAACAAAACAAAATAAAATAAAAAGAAAGCATGAAAGTAAATAATAGGAGTAGACTTGAGGAGTCCTACAAGTTGAATGCATATTAATGAAACCCAACTTTGAATTAAGCCTCCTCATTTGAAGGAAGAATCATATATGGTGACCCTTTGACCATCCAATCTTTGCTTCTTTCAAGACATTTACTCTAATGGGAAAAACAATATAGTGTAAAGTTGAACAAATATGGGAAACCTAAGAAAAAAGCACTTCCATGAGATTCATCACTTTTAAGTTTGAATTAAGTTAAGTTTGGTTGTTGAGTTTAATCTCTCTATTGCTTCTTTTTGTACAAGTAATTTGTTTATACAATAGGCCTCATATCATTTTATTTTAAGTGGATATGATTATCTGATTGTTGTTTGTTACGTTATCACACTTTTTTCTAACGATAACAATATAAAAAACTAAAGTTAATTCTCATAAATATAACAAAACACCAAAATCTGTAAGCCCTCTATGTAGCAAAATAAAACAACTCATTATATTTTCATAAATCTTAAGTTTTTACTTGAATATTGCAAACGATATTTCACTTCTTTTTTTTTCTTTGTGATTGATTATCTCATCTTCATATTATTAGTTTCTTCATATACCTAGTTTTTATTGTTCGTGATTTCTTCATTTTCCTTTCTAGAATTTCTTCTTTCTTCATCATCTCTCTTTTTTTTTCTTTCTTTTTTCACTTCTTCAAATTTTCACTTGGTAAGCAATTTTCACCATCTCTCATATATTTTCTCTTCCAGATCTAAACGATCGTGTATCCATGATCTAAATGATCTTGGTTCAAGATTGTATATCAAGATCTTGGTACACGATTGTTTAGCTCTTAGTAAACAATCGTTTAGATCTTGGCAAACGATCTTGTGTACTAAATATAAATGATCTTGGCACATGATCGTGAACCAAGATCTTTTAGATTTGGTGCAAGATCGTTTAGATCTTGGGACGCGATCGTGTATCATTTTCTACACAATTGCATATTATGATTATTTAAAAGAAGAATTACATGCGCATGTGTGGCCAGTGTTGATACTATCTACATGATCGTGTATCATTTTCTACACGATCCGTATCATGATCGTGTAGAAGAAGAATTACATGCACGTGTGTGACACGATTAATTGGAACATTCTTTTGTATTTTTCATTGTGAGCTTGTGGACTTTTCGTTTCAAAAATTGTTGTATACATGGTAAATATTTTGTCAATTTGTTATATCTTTTTTTTAAAAAAAAAACCCCAAAAACTAATGTACTCAAGTATATTATATATACATAAAAAAAAAAGCATGTGATCCGCTCAAAAAAAAAAAAAAAAAAAAATAGATAGAGTCGAAATCATTTCTACCATAATACCTACTACCTATTCCCTTTTATATATTAGTGAACCCACACCATATTGTTTTCAAAGACACACTTCATTTATGTGTGTCTCACTCTAATCACTCATAATAATAATAAAATACTTTACCACATAATAAATTAAAATTAGATAATTTACTGAAATGTATAAATATATATATATAGTTTAGTATGCATCTAGATGTCTTTATTTATTTTTATTTTAGTAACGAATGTAGCATGTGAACATATAAACTATATAAAAATATAAACAATTTTCAAAATAACAATTCAAGAAAAAAAAAAGTTTAGAAATTTATACATCCAAGTATAAGTCAGAATTTGCTTATTAAGTGATTTTTTTTTTTTTTTCTAAAATTATCTAAAAATAATCAATTATAGTGTAATGAAATCACAATTAAACTTTCAATTTTGATAAATTCGATGTTTTTCCATTTTAGATCTATGTTTTGAGGTTAGAGTTTGAGTAATTTTTTAGATTAATATTTATAGAAAAATGTAAAAAGTGACACCTAGATGTAACCAAATATAAAGTAGAGAGAATTTAAACAATTTTTAAAATTAAGGAATGGAAAAATAATAACTTAGTTGTTAGTAGGTGAAAAACAGCCGAACAGAACCATCTATCTTTCCTCGAGTCTAGCGCAACGAAACCCCCAAATCCTTTGCAGTTCGTCAAATTTCCAAAACATAAACGCCATTGTTCACCAACCCTTTCTCATTTCCATTCTTCTTCCCCAAATGGGACGGTGGTGATGACAGTTGAGAATCCTCAACGACTCAAATTCATCCCCATTTTTTAAATCACTTCCCGAAGGCGAAACACAGAGGATTTGCTTGCTGGGAGAGTTTGCAAAACAGAGTCCGCCCAATAATGGGCAAAACCAAGAGAATTTGTTTACTTCTTTTGAGGCTTCTTGCTTTGGGTTCCACTGTTTCTGCTGCCATTGTTATGGCTACAAGTCATGAAAAAGCTAGATTTTTTACTCTGTCTTTTGAGGCTAAATACACTCATACACCATCCTTCAAGTGAGATTATTCTCTCTCTCTGTTGTTTTTTGGATTATGAGTTTTTGTTTGTTTAATTCTGGTCTGATCGGAGGTTATTTAATTTTGTTTTTCGAGGTATTTTGTGATTGCAAATTCAGTTGCGAGTGTTTATGGGTTTCTTGTGCTCTTTCTTCCTGCGGAGAGCTTGCTGTGGCGTTTAGTGCTATGTTTCGATGTGGTAATTCTCAAAACAGAGGAACCTCCTCTTCTTCTAACTTAAGCCTTTTCTTTTTTTAGATCATATTTATAATTTAGTATTTTGTTTTGCAACGATCATTGGAACTTCTGATTTCAAAGTTGATAATACAAAAGTTATCTGAATAACGAATTTTGTTGAGTAGATAATGACGATGTTGCTGACTTCAAGTATAGCAGCGGCGTTGGCGGTGGCGCAAATAGGAAAAGATGGGAACTCATATGCAGGATGGCTCCCAATATGCGACCAAGTGGCTAACTATTGTAGTCAAGTCACTGGAGCTTTGGTCATGGGTCTCCTTGGACTGCTTGTTTACTTGTTGCTTCTTCTTTATTCTCTTCACTCTCTTTTGGATCCTCTTCTTTTGAAAAAGCCTTAAAACGACGCAACATAAGCTTAGACTTTTAGGCCATCTTTTGTGAAAAAATGGCTTGTCATAAACTTGGAACTTTGGCCCTTTGCAAGTTTTTCCAAGGGCTAAATAAAAATTTGAACACTTTGATCAATCGAATTTTGTTAGTTGAGTTGTTGTTATGAGTTTTGTATTGTTTCAATTAATAAATGTTACATTAATTGACGTTTAAGGTTGTTAAAGTTCTAGTACTTAAGCTACTTGAAGTGGAAAATTAATAGGGTAACATTTAAGTGATACATCAGTCTTCCTGCATTCCATTCTTACCACATAAGTTAAACAAGTCATAGAAGAAAAAATTTGCCACATGAGATAGGGTGTGTGTATGTGTAAATCAAACACATTTAATTGTCATATTCTAAACCACCCTTAAAGATATCTTTAATCATTTAAAACCAATTAAATACTTAACTTTTACGATTGTAAACACCATTTCATTCTATCATTTTTGGTTTTGAGCGATTGATTTGCCGCACATTCGTGCATGTGATTCAAAAAATGTTTAATAAAAGTGATTTTTATCGCATTTTAAATCACTTTGAATAAACAATTGTATAAACAATTTATAAATGTAGACTAAAATAACTATTGTGAAACATTGGTTTTGAAAAACAAAAAAAAGACTAATTGAGGATAGAAAATCGACCACAGATTTCGTGATTATTAGTACACTTGAATTTTAATTAAGTTAAACTCTAGTTAACAAATTAAGAAAGTTAGTGTAATTAGAAAACGAGATAACTTTTCAAAGATGAATATTAATTGTTTGTCCCTATGGCGAAAGTAAACAACTTAATTGCATACTATTGTGAAGAGGAAGTTACACTTAGATTCCTACATCAAACCCACTTTTATTGGATTTTTGGTTAATTTCAAATTTCAAAATATTTGAATTTTTCATAGATTTATTGTACACTAATTAAAAATTTAAATCTCCTTTAATATATATAATTGCTTATTACTTGTTAATTCTTAAAAGTATTTGTTGTCTTACAATTTTTTTTTTTTTGACTTTATTCTAACTCAACATAATTTTTAATTAAATTCTAAAAGCAAAATCAATCCATCACTAAAATTTAAACCCATCCATTATACATAAAATATATAATAATAACAAAGGTCAAAATAGATGTTGTTAATGAAAAATCCAAACTACACGTTTAACAAAATATTAAAATGACAAGACTTTTACAAAATATAAATAATTACAAAATCAGAAACACAAAATAATTGAGATTAATTATTGATTAATCAACGACAAATAATTTAGAGAAAAGGCAACAATTCGAAATAAAACCCAAATAAAAGGAGTGATGTGCAAAATAGGAAGATGGTCGGCGAGGCCATATCGCAAATTTTGATATCTGGCCGTACACTTCAAATCACTTCCAATATATATTATTATTACAAAGTCATCTCCTCATGTCTTTAACGTTTCCTCAAATTTCCCATTTTTTTTATATTTATTTTGTAAGTAAAATAATAATAATAATATTAATATTAATCGAAATCCATTTCTATAAGATTTACATAAAAACAAATCCATGGAAGTTCATTTCCCGGAAAAAGCCCCAAGGAGAAATTTTCTTTCTCGATAACTTCAAAATCAAAAAAGAAGAATTCATCTTCCTCTTTTACTTTTCTTCTCTCTTCCTTCCAATCGGACCTTATTTTTCTGATTTTCTATTGCGATCCATGGCGTCTGGTTCAACTGGTCGGCCTAATTCGGGTTCTAAAGGGTTTGATTTTGGTACTGATGATGTTCTTTGTTCTTATGAGGATTATGGTAATCAAGAATCTTCTAACGGTAGCCACAGCGATCTGTCCGTTGCCAATTCTAGTAAGGTAACGTTGGTTTTAGTTGTTGGTTCTTATGTTGATGCGGTTGGTTGGGGGTTTTGATTTTTTGTTCGGTGTTTGAGAGAAATTTTGAGATTTAGAATTTGTTGGGGGTGCTCGATTAGGGTTTTAGATTGTTGAATTTATGTCTTTTTTGGTTGGTCTTTTCGAGGGGATGGCTATTGATATTGGGTTGTGTTATGAAATCATTGTTTGGGGATAGGGATAAAGATCCGTGCTGTGTCCTTTTGGGATTGTGGTGATGTAGGTCCCGTTCGATATATCCATTTTGATTTTTGTTTTATGAAAAGTAAGCTAATGAGTATTGCTTCTATCTATTAGTTTCTTTGTGTGGTTGTATGCTTTTTAGTTGGAGTGTTTTCAAAATCCAAGATAAGTTTTGAATGCTAAACGAAGTATTTTTAAAATCTTGTTTTTGTTGTTGATATTTGGTTAAGAATTCAATATTTACTTATGAAAGATAAAAACTATGGTTAAGAAATTGTGAGAAAACAAGGGAAGTTTTTTTAGATACAAAATGGCTAACAAATGGGGTTATAATGCTTTTAATTATTGGTTTAACTTTGTGTATTACGGTTGAGTCAATTCATTTTGAAATAACTTGGATTTCGGTACTGTAAGTTAATATTCTTGGTACTTTCCAGTCTGCAGAATGGAAAAGAAAAAGTTGTTCAATCTTGCTTGAGCTATTGAAAGTTTGGTCTTAATGAGCTTTTCTTCCCAAAGATCTTGAAATTTTCACTGAGAGCTTAGAAATTTTGTTATGAAGATTCTTGGTTTTCCATTCGATGTGAGAGTTGAATCTATATTTTGAAATAGATGTCCTTAAAGAGAAGAGGACATTATCTTTTAGTTATGGTTTTTGGTAGTGTAGTTTAACTGTACTGCGGTGTTACAAGTAATGTTTGTAAATTCTTAGTGTGTGTTGTGGGTTCATGAGCTAACATAGAATATTGTTATATATTTTTTGGTCTGATATCGAGTCTCGCTTTTTAATTTTGAAATTACAGAGGAAGAACACTCGGAAGATTATTGGCTGCAATTATTATTTTTTCAGCTTGCGTAGAGTCAAATGCTGTGTTGTCTAAATGTATTATGTTTTTTATTTGTCTGTTTCATCAATTATATTAACTGAGTTTTATGTCTTATTCATAAATAGTGTGTTCAGTGTGTAATATTGCATGAATAATTGAGTTTTGAGTATTTGTTTGAGCAGGATTTTCATAAAAGTAGAATGTCTACTGTATATCCTGCTGCTGCCTATGGTCAATCAGAAGATTCCATCAAACAAGATGTGATTTCTACTGTCGAGAACAGCATGAAGAAGTATTCTGATAATATTTTGCGTTTTCTAGAGGGAATAAGTTCACGCCTATCACAACTTGAACTGAATTGCTACAACCTTGATAAATCTGTTGGAGAAATGCGATCTGACGTACTACGTGACCATGAAGAGGAAGATTTGAAGCTTAAATCTCTGGAGAAGCATCTACAAGAGGTAGGCTACATCTTCTAGAACTTGAACAGTAACCTTTTTTTAATTTATTTATTGATATTATATGATCATTTGTAGACACAAGGCGTTGCATCCATGTAGAAATGTTAAATTAGTCTGCAACTCAAACTTAACACTTGTCTGTTGAATCTGGAAATCACCTACTTGATGCGAACAGTGACTCACTCTTAAGCCTGTTTTGTTATTGCCATTTTCATTTCATTTAACTTGATACTGGTCCTGCCATCTAAGAGATAAACATTAGTTGAGATATGATTCAAGTGGTCATCCATTGCTCTTAATTCGGTTGCTTGGACTATTCTTTCCGAACTGTTGCCATAACATTTTACTTCATTGTACAAAAGACAGTCTTTCAAATTGTGTCCTCAGGGATTAAGATTATCCTTTATGTTCTTTTGTAGGTCCACAGGTCTGTGCAGATTATAAG
Organism: Cucumis hystrix; assembly: GCA_025688845.1. Classification (NCBI taxonomy): domain Eukaryota; kingdom Viridiplantae; phylum Streptophyta; class Magnoliopsida; order Cucurbitales; family Cucurbitaceae; genus Cucumis; species Cucumis hystrix. Next base: position 2,520,898 of record CM046883.1, on the reverse strand, counting down.
AGACAAGCAAGAGCTTGCTGAGACTCAGAAAGACTTGGCCAAACTTCATCTTTTGCAGAAAGAGTCGTCTTCATCCAGCCATTCACATTCAAATGATGAGAGAGCTTCACCAGTTGCCTCGGATCCTAAGAAGAACGAAAATCTGTCTGAGAATCTCAATAATCAGCAGTTAGCACTCGCCCTGCCACACCAGATTGTCCCACACCAAAATCCTATCACACCACCCCCTCCAGCAGCTGTGCCACAGAACGTGCCTCAACAGCAATCTTATTACATGGCTTCAAACCAATTACCAAGTCAACCAGCCCATATCCAGCATGCCCAAACCCAATATCAACAACTTCAAGATGTTTCTCGGTTGCCATCACAGATGACTAATTCCCAACTAAGTCAAACTCCACCACCACAACAATTCAATCAGTATCAACAACAATGGACGCCGCTGCAGCAGCAGCAGCCACCCCAACAGTTACAACCACCACAACAACAGCCTTCTATGCAACAACCTCAGATCAGGCCACCGCCTACTTCAGTCTACCCTTCTTATTCGATGAATCAACCAACTTCTATGCCAGAGACTCTTTCAAACAGCATGCCTCTGCAATTGTCATTTTCACCTATTCCTCAGCCGGGTTCAAGCCGAATAGACACCGTCCCATATGGATATGTTGGAAGTGGTGTTACTGTGTCCCAGCAACCTCCTCAAGTAAAAAATGCTTACGTATCACAAGCTGGAGAAGGTTATTTACCTTCTGGACCGCAATCTGCACTTTCCTCGGGAGCTTCATATATGATGTACGATAGGGAAAGTGGAAGACCACAACACCATCCTCCCCAACCTCAACAACCACCACACCATCCTCCCCAACCCCAACAATCACACTTCAACCAAAGTGGATACCCTCCAGCCAATGGATCTCTTCAAATTTCTCAGCATCCATCGGCCCCCCACGTTGTTGCTAGGAATCCGAACCATCCACATTATATGCGCAACCAAAACCACCCTTATGGTGAAATAGTTGAGAAACTGGTCGGCATGGGTTTTAGGAGTGACCACGTTGCCAGTATAATTCATAGGATGGAGGAGAGCGGCCAACCTGTCGACTTCAACGCTGTTCTAGATGGGTTGAGTAATTCCGGAGGTCCTCAGCGGGTATGGTGACTGTAATTTTAGTAGCAAAGTCGCCTGTCTGTTTGCACGTTGAAGCTTCATATCGGCCATGACCAGCCTAGCCATTGCGTCTTTTTAATGCATTGAATAAAAAACTGGTTTTTAGGATTCCACTGTGTTTTCCCTTCTCGTATATAATGTTATATGGTTTACGAGATACAAAAGAAGTTGATTGTATTTCATGTTTAAAGTTTAAACGTTGTATGAATATCTTCTGCCCTCATTCTCTAATCTTACCAGATGATTATCTCTTTTTGCATCCATGAACATCCATTTCCGGCTCTTGCTTGTTCCTTCGCTTTCTCCACAAAAATAAAGTAAAATGTATAGATCTGTACGTCGTGCATCTCAGATCATATCTATCCATGTTCATCTTATTAAATTATTTAATTTTAATTCATCATATGCTAAATTCTAATATTTTAATTTATTATTAGTATGAGCAAAAATAAAAAAATGTAGAAAGATGAGTATCTTGTAATGCATTCAACTATATTATTTGTTATATGTAACTCACAAATGTACAAATAAAAAGTAGGATAAGTTGGACTTAATGATTATTATTACTCAGGTGTTTGGTGAGTTCTAATAGGATGAGTTTGTTATGTAATTCAAATTTCATTTTGGATCTGATTTGTAATACAAAATTTATTTTGATGAATACGTTCTACCATCTATAATTGTATCCTTACACAAACTTACCATCTTTTAGCAACTTAAACTACATCCTTATAGTTTAATTACATGCACAACCTGCGGGATTTGAAACTTGCCATCTTTTGGCAACTTAAACTTGTTGATTGTTGAATATTAATAGACTTGAAGAGTAAGATAAGTATAAAAAATAAACTAAAACAATATTTTATTTAGGAAAATGTTCTATCAAATAATTAGCACTTCTTTTTATCTTGGAAAAATAATATTTTTCCATTTTTAATTTTTAAAATTATCTTTAACTTGAGACTTCTTTACTTCATATTATTGCTTTAATTTTTATAGCTCATTTATAGAAAATTTCACATATATTTCCGATAACAATTTTTTTCTTATGGAGAAAATCTGATAACTAATTTTAATTAATTTCCTTTTCCTAATGGAATAATATTAAACGCATTATATAATATAATTTGTTAATTAAAAACCTTACACAAGTCTATATAAAAACAGTCTTGGAATTGAAGGCATCAGAATAAACGTTTTAGTCTTCAATCTCGATAATCGAAAAGCTCAATCATCTCTCTTTTTCCCCAAAAAAATCTCAATCTTCATCTTCATCCCCATTCTCTCCGTTTCTCACTGCGATCTATGGCGTCTGGTTCAGCAGGTCGCCCCAATTCCTCCCCTAAATCCTTTGATTTTGGTTCTGATGATATCCTTTGCTCTTTTGAAGACTACGGTAAACAGGACCCTTCAAACGGTAACCTCAGCGATCCCGTTTCCGCTAACAATCCTGGCAAGGTTTGTGGTTCAATTACTTGTTCTTAGTTCTCTTTCCCTAGTTTCCTATTGTGGGTTATGGATGCTCGAACCTAATTTTCGATTTTTCATTTTTATGCGATTAGGGTTTGTGATTTTTTTTATTTATTAATTGTTGAGTTTTGATCTAAATTTTATTGGGTGCTGATTATTTTTAGCTTGAAAAGCGAGTATTTGACTACTCGGGGCAGGGGTGATGAACTGATGATGATTCATGCCAATTCTTAGTGTTAGCTGAGTTCTAGGCAGTATGTGTGTTTGCTTTGTTATTGAGCAGACATTATTTGTGCTTTCCAGTCTTTACTATGAAGTTAGTTGTTCAATTCAATTGAACTTTAACCTTGTAAAGTTCAGTCATCAGTCCTGGTAATAATCTTACCTGGTGAGTTGAAATGTTGATATGAAGCTCCTTCTTCTACATGATGTGCAAGGGATTTGATTAGTTTTTGAATAATTATCGTAGAAGTAAAGTACATTGACTTTTAGGTGGTTTTGGGTTTTGTATCTTATCTGTATATAGGTCTTGGTTTTTCATTTGTTATTGTAAATGAATGGGTTCGTTTCGTGAACTGATAGAGTGGAAGAATTAACGCAACTCCTTATTATTAGTATTTGCTGTTCAGTAGCACGTCTTGTAAGAATGCTGTAAGATGGAATGAGTGATTAAGAAACCCATAGGATTATTAAGCTGCTCGCAGCTTGCAGTGGCAGCAAATATTGTTTCTAGTCTCACAAGCTTTGAATAAATTTATCCATACAAAATTTCTACTTTTTAATTGCCTTTGATTTATATTAAACCACCTGTGAGTTTTATGTCTTCTCGATTGATGACTAAAATTGGAACTGGATTATTTAATAATTAGTATTGTGCATTTTTGTTTGAGCAGGATTTTCACAAGGGTAGAATGTCTACAGTATTCCCTGCTTCTGGCTATGGTCAAGCAGATGATACCATTAGTCAAAATGTGATTTCCACGGTTGAGAACAGCATGAAAAAGCATTCTGATAACCTTTTGCGTTTTCTTGAGGGAATAAGTTCACGCCTATCACAACTTGAACTCTATTGCTACAACCTTGATAAATCCGTTGGAGAAATGCGGTCTGAATTAGCTCGTGACCATGAAGAAGCAGATTCAAAGCTTAAATCTCTTGAGAAGCATGTTCAAGAGGTGAGCTACAACTTTAGAACTTCGATGATTTTATAGTATCTTTTAAAAAGAGTTCGAAAGTAGTATCTTCTTATCAAAAAGAGTTTGGAGCTCAAACCTATGATGCAGTAGGATTAGGGTGAATTAAGGTATCTTGGTCAAATCCTAATCCTAATTAATCAAAGAAATTAATCCTGAACTTAATAAACCAAGGAATCTAATCCTAATTCTAATCAATCATGGAAACTAATCCTAATCCTAATTAATTGAGGATTGACCAAGATACCCTAACTTACCTTGTTCCTACTACATGAACCTATCACTTGTTGACTCTTAAATCACTTGATGTGAACTGACTGTCCTTTCCAAGCTCCGTTTGTTTTCATCTTTTTTTTCCTTAAAATCTGATACTGATCAGGTGGATTTGTAATGTTTTAATTGAATCTGTACTTGACACATTTTTGTAGGTACACAGGTCTGTACAGATTATAAGAGACAAGCAAGAACTCGCTGAGACTCAGAAAGACTTGGCTAAACTTCAGGTCTCGCAGAAAGAGCCATCTTCGACAAACCATTCACACTCTAATGAGGAGAGGGCTTCTTCAGTTGCCTCAGATCCTAAAAAGAAGGAAAATCCATCTGAGATTCACAACCAGCAATTAGCTTTGGCTTTGCCACATCAGATCGTCCCACAGCAAAATCCTATAACACCCCCTTCAGCAGCTTTGCCTCAGAACATGCCTCAACAACAACAATCTTACTACATCTCTCAATCCCAATTGCCTGGTCAACCACCCCATATCCAGCATGCTCAGAGCCAATATATCCCATCTGATTCCCAACACCGGGCATCACAACCTCAAGATGTTTCACAGATGTCCAATCCACAGCTAAGTCAAACTCCACCACAGCCATTCAATCAATATCAACAACAATGGCTGCAACCACCATCTCAGCAGCCACAACCTCCTCAACAGCCTTCTATGCAACAAATCAGACCGCCCCCCCCTTCAGTGTACCCTTCTACTTATCCACCAAATCAACCAACTTCTATGCCTGAGACGCTGCCAAGCAGCATGCCCATGCAAATGTCTTTTCCATCTATTCCTCAACCCGGTTCAAGCCGTGTGGATGCAGGGCCTTATGGGTATGCTGCTGGAAGTGGTGGTTCTGCTCCACAACAACCTCCTCAAGTGAAAAATGCTTATGGTCCACCAACAGGTGAGGGATATATGCCTCCTGGACAACAATCTGGAGGAGCATATATGATGTATGATAGGGAAAGCGGACGACCACCACACCATCCGCCTCCACAAACGCACTTCAATCAAAGCGGATATCCTCTGGCCAATGCGCCCCATCAGGTTCCTCCTCAAGCTCCAGCAGGCCCCCATGTTTCAGCTAGGAATCCAAGTCATTCACATCTAATCGAAAAATTAGTTGGCATGGGTTTCAGGGGTGACCATGTTGCAAGTATAATCCAGAGAATGGAAGACAGTGGCCAACCTGTTGACTTCAACGCAGTTCTTGACAGGTTGAGTTCTCCTTCAGGTCCAGGTCCACAAAGAGCTTGGTGAAGAGTAATTTAATCATGCCCTGTCTGCGGCCGATTGGCCATGACCAGCCTCATACATTGCGTCTTTTTAATGCATTGAATAAAATACTGGTTTATGATTTAATTGTCCTCCGTATATATTTTGTTATGGTTTGTGAGATTTTAAAACGTCGGCTGTATGATTTAAACGTTGTGTGAATATCATCTTCTACTTTCAAATTCCGATCTTTCTATATTCCCTTATATGTTTATTTGCACCTTTTTAATGATTAATTGTGTTTGTAATTCGTTATCTGAATCTCTAGTTTTAGTGGAGAAGATCGAGGCTTTTGACTCCCAAAGCGATTATGATATGCTGCATATTGTCTTACTCGAGCGACATCTAGTCATAGAAATAAAATAATATTGTGTACGCTTTTTGGGTGTTTTATTCTTTTTAAGCTTGGAAGAGGGGGTTACCGACGAGAAGTTTTTTTTTTGGAGATTTGGTTGTTCTTTTTAAAATGGATCTGGTCTTTCTAATTTTCATACCCCAATCTTTGTAGAATCTCGTGCCGTTCTCCCATAGACGAGGAATAAGAAAGAATGCGTTCTTGCCGACACTTTACCTTGGGATGTCCTTTGCTTTGAAAATGTGCAATGACTTTTGCCTGCTGCCTACAATTCAATTTACATTAACTTACAGACAAAGAAGTTGTTGAGCAGTCCCTTTCTTATAGGTCATAGGCCCCATATATATGAATGGATAATTTCATTGCCTTATTTTCCGTGGCGATTATTAGTTCCTTATCTTATCTTATAAGCTTAAAAACTTCTATTTGGATTTGGAACGCTCATAAAAATATGTCAATTTAGAAATTATCTAGTTTAATTTGACTATACTTTAAAAAAAAAAAGCATATATGTCAAGGTGATGGAATTTGGTTAGGACGAGGGATTTCTCTATCTAGATTACACGTGGCGTGCCACATGTATAGGCCATGTCACCATCCTTACAGGTAAAGATGGCAATCCTGTAATTTCCACAATTCAACGCGCACTAATTCAGTCGCATTATCAACTTGTTTCTAAATAAATAGTTGATGACATCCAAATTGAAGCTCTCCTAGTCCTCCCCCATCAACTTCCAATTTGCTTCTCTTTTGTTCCTTGTGATATAAGTTCGTTGTGAAAGTCTTCGACAAATCTCAAAGGAAATGGAGGAATCTCTTCTAGGAGGAGGAGGAGAAAGTAGCGGTAGTTCCACCTCTCGACGTCCGCATGTCAGGTTCCGGCGCCGCTCCGACGCCATCGCTTATGGTTCTGCCTACCAGAGAGCAGCTGCTCTTGTGGATCTGGTTAGTATTGTTTTGCCGCATTTGCGGGGGTGGAAATGTTGTTCTCCTCCTTTATCATTTGAATCAACAATGTGATCCTTGTTACCTTACTTTTGCTACACCCTCGTCTTTGAAGTATGATGAATTTAGGATCTGTTTTGGATTGCTTCGACGGGAATCTGAATCTTGTGTTTCTCATATGGATTTGGGAATTTTGACTTAGTGTCCTGGATGTTAGTCCACCTGTCCGATTTTCTTTATGATTTTGTTACTGGAGAGGTTTAGTGGGGAGATTGTCTTTGGAACTGGCGTAGTTATGCATTGAAGATTACTTTTCATGTAGTTGATTCGAGCTATCGTATTCTATTTGTATATAATACTACACTGTAATTTGCTTTTAACGTTCATTGATATGTTGTCTCCTTCTGTCTTCTAATTCACATCATACACTTTTCTCTCAGAGAATCGACGGGTTTACTTTGTATCTTTAAAAACTGAGCGTAATTTCTATTGGTGTCTCTTTATTTGATTAGATTAGTAGAAAGTATATAATACTTATTTTTCTTGTTCAACATGCTAGAGTTGCTTCGAAATAGTTCTGCTTTTGGTTACACATGCTCTTGTAAGTCACTAATCCAACCCGAAAGCTTAAGCTAATGGTTCCTACTAAATTTAATTTTATCAATACTTCAGCACACCCATCAATGGGCTTGATAGTTTATAGTAAGTCTCAACAAGTGAAAACCAATATTATTTGGGATGAAATGGTACTACAAATGATGCTATAGGGGTTCAAACACAAGACCTACCACTTCGATACTATGTTAGTTTTAATGTAATAAAATACCCGTATTCCTATATACAACAGTAAATGCATACTCTTCTTATATAGGGGAGAGGCCCAATACTTACAAGGAAAGAAGCAAAGTAAGTAAGAAATAAAATCATTGATGATTAACATAGTTGCAACCAATTGCTCTATATTATATTATCTCAATAATTATAAAACAGAATAAAAAAGCTCTATTAATGAGCAGTTTTATGTTCCTTCCAGTTCGAATTAATATTGTTCTATTTCCAAGGGGAAAAAAACTCAATAATTTACTTTAATTCCGCAACAATTGAAAAATGTTGGAATGGGAAGAGCTAAATGGGTGATTCTAGAAAATGAATCCCCTGCCTTTACACAATTTCGTTGACTCTGTTTTCCTGCCAAGAAATGGTACAAGTTTGTCTGAAATATTTATTAAGGTCTAGATTAGTGCTAACTATTAATTTAGTAGATGAAACAAGGATTTGCTCATCATTTATGGCAAAAGAAGAGAAAAGGATATAATTTTACTTTAAACCTTGGCCAACAGAACATTTTTGTCACTGCTGATGGAGAATGAATTTTGCAGGCTGAAGATGGCGTTGGTATACCTGAGAAAATTCTTGATCAGTCAAACTTTCAGAGTGCTGCAAAGCTCTATTTCATTTTTATTAAATTTGATTGGATTTGGTCCTTAAATTTCTTTGCGCTAATAGTTCTAAATTTCTTTGAGGTTTGTTCTTCCATTTTTTCAAACATCCCTTTTGTTTTCAGTTGTAAAACGAAGTTTATATTCATTTTCTTAATATGTATAAACATCCGCAGAAACCCTTGTGGTGCTTCAAATACGATACACATTCTTGTAAAGACAGAGAGTATTTCTTTCTTGGACAGTTGCCGTACTTAACAGCTGTTGAATCTCTTATATATGAGGTAAGAATAAACTAAATAAATTTATTATCTTTATAGTCTTTTTACTCCTACTCCAATCTAGTTGGAATTGCTTATGGTTTGGCTAGGATAGAATATGTGGTAGAATTGCTTTACTGCATGCTCACAGTAGTTTCATTGCATACACGCCCTTGCAATTGGTACTGTGAATTATATCTAGGAAGCTACTGCACATAAGCCTGGAAGCAAAAGCTGAACTATTATATATTTACGGAGGAGGATGGGGTTCTTTATATACTAATATATATCTGCAAGAAAATTGTGCTTGTAGATGCTTATACTTTGCACGTCAACCAAATGCTTTTAATGTAAAACTCTACCGCTGGCTGAATTCCACTCATTGAAAGTGTAAATGTTTTTTAATAACCTTCGATACTATAACCGTAACTACAACTATGTGATTGTGATATTAAATTCCACTACATGCAAAAAGCTGTTATATGGAGGATTTTAGTTTTCATATTTTAAATGAAACAGGAACTAGAATTTCTTGGTTTCCTCATTTGATATTCACAAATGGTTCAATTTGCAAAGCTATTTCAGCTGATGCTAGATGTTAGTTTTCCAAATTATCTAGATCTCTAAGAACCACAATGCATCAATAAAACAATCTTGTGCAGCATCTCAGTCTTCTTAATCTTCTGCTTTCCACTTCAATCATTGTCTGTTTCATCAAGTTGATACTTTCTGTATGCAGGCTGTGACTCTCATAATACTCATGATACACACTTTTTTCCCAATTTCATATGAAGGTGCCCAGCTTTATTGGACCAATCTCCTGAATCAGTTGAAGGTACTTGCCCATTTTGAATTATATATATAAACTTGAAGGCACGATACTTGGTTGTTGGAAAATATTCATTTTTTAGTGAAAATATTCATTTTTTAGTGAAAATATTCATTTTTTAGTGTTCTTTGTAATTTGAGCGTGAAGACAGCTTTCTTATTGCCTTAATGTCAAAACTCAAAAGTGCACCTAATTATTTTCTTCTTTTATAGGAGTTTCGGTTACCCATGTGAGAACTTGAGCTTGGCAATAATGCATAGATGAACGTCTTTAAAAGGCAAAAAGTTTGTTAAGTGACCAAAGAGCTTTATCAGAAACGTAACATTTATTGCCTTCACTGAATTATTTAGATAGGTTGACGTTGAACATAACAGTTGGAATCACATTGCTGAAAAGATGAAAAGAAGGAATACAAGGGGCAAGAACCAACCTCCAAAAGGAGTAAAGCTAAAGAAAGGGGCTCCAATGAGTAAGAAAATTACAGAAGTCCTTAAACTCCCACACGATATGGATGAAAAAAGAAAAGAAAAGAAAAGAAAATCCCTTAGGTATAGCTTACCACAAGTGTCTAGGAGTGCCAGAACCATTTAGCCATAAATGCGTCGTTATGCATCCTAAATGCCTAACCTTTTGAGCTCCACTAGCATCAATACCACACTCCAAATTCAAGGGAAAAGACCCTTTTACCTTCACCTACCTCTTTTCAAAGTAAGTTTCTCATGCTTTTCTGTAGATAATTATTGTTTGACAGTGGGGTCCTAAATAAAGAGGAAATAATTCGGGATTCTACTTAGAACTGACTATATCAAAGTGAGTCTTCCTTGTATGGAAAAGTAGTTTTTCTTCTAGGAAGAAAGACGCTTTTGAACTTTCTCGACTGTAGGATTCCAATATGATCTACTCCTAGGATCATGACCAAGTCCAAGGTAAGTCAAGAATCCCACCTACTTAAAATATTGTTCTAGCTCATACATCTTTGCCTGCACTCACCTCAATGCATCTCTTTGGTGCTCTTTTACTACATTCCTTGAAAGTGTAAATGCTCTTCTCAGGACTTCAATCTCAACTGGCCAGCCCTTCTATTTATTTATTAGTTCAGCTTTTGTTCATTATTAATGTTTTTTTTTATTTATGGAATTGCTCCAACTTTGTTTTATTTGATGTCTTGTCTATTATTTACTTTTCTCTCTCTGTGGAGTTTTGTATCCGTGGAATATTAGTCTCTCTTTTCAATTTATCAATGAAAAGTCTTGTCTCTTGTTTAAAAAAAAATCACTCAACACCGAGCATTTTTCTACATTCAGAAAAAGAGGGGAAGCAATCTAGATTAATTAAGGACTCCTTTTTTTAGCAGAGAAAGATAATATTGTCCGTGAAGAGTAAGTGAGACAACCCAACTTATCTTTGCCACCTACAAACTCTCTAAAGGCATTGCCATCAATCCCATGCAAAATGATTCTGGTCAGAACTTGTTAGGCATAAAACCTACAATTATAAGTATTGTCTATACTGCATTTCATCTTGTGATCATGAGCATGACTATGTATTTTCCTCTTACCCTTGGTTAAAGGTAGATTTAACATCTTTGGAATGAGCAAGTCAATAGTCTAATAACGGATCTCTTTTCTTATGAATTACCAATACCTTATTGGGTTTTAGCTAGGAAGCATAGATACCGACATGCGACATGGCAACCCCGACGCGGCGATGCACCATTTTTCAAAATAGTAGGGCACGACACGTTGGGGACACGTCTATTTCTTAGTAAAAAAATTAAATATATGTCATGCATATAAGCATATTACATAACAAGGATTCCAATTAAAAACATCAAAACAACAAGTTTAGAGCCTAAAACGTAACAAGTTTTAGTAGGGTAATTAAAAACATCAACGCGACCGGCGAGAGAGATGGGCGGTGATGGCAACTGGCGAGACGGTTATAGCAGAGACTGTTGGTGGTCTGGTGGGGAGAATCAGAGAAGAGAGAGTGAACGTGAAGAAACTTAGAAACCTAATAATTAAAAAAAAAAAAACCTAATAATTATTGCCATTGGGCTGGATGGGATAATGGGCCGTTTCTATGCGTTTTTCTCTCTAGGCGTTTCCGGCCGTGTCTTGGCCGTTGGAGCTGTGTCTGAAAATTTAAAAAAGAAAAAAAGAAAAAAAATTGGCACACCAACTAGCATGTCGGCAGCATGTCAGTGTCGGAAACATGTCTGACACCGATACTTCACCATCTTAAGAGTGTCGGTGCTTCTTAGGGTTTTAGTGGCTATGGTGTTGTGCTTTTGAAAAAATTAATTATAAATCTTTCTTGTTCTCCAGGTCATTTGCATAACTATTTTGGTTGCCGATTTTCTTGTTTATACCCTATATTTGTCGCCAGTGGCCTTTGATTATCTTCCATTCAGAGCTGCACCATATATCAGAGTTGTCTTTTTCATCATGAATATCAGGTATTTCTTGGCAGGGATCTTATTTTACTTGTTATTCTTATGTGAACGGTGAACCACATCTTATGGACTTAAAGATATTTGTAGCATCCAAGTCAAAGGGATTTATTTCATCTGCTCCTGTACTGTATCAAGAAGTGATTTAGGTTACATTTACACAGTGAAAACGTAATAGATCAATTAGAATAAAAAAATGTCCCATTTGATTACTTTTGGTGTTGTTTACTTGTGTTTGCATTTGTACTGACACATGACATCTACATCCAAATTTGTAATTAAATAACGCAATATAATCAATGAATTAAGACTTAAGAGTGCTCAATTTGATTGCGGTTGAGAATTGCGCCGTATCGTTACCGGCATAGCTACCATTATTGTTATTGTCATCTGAAAAATGATTAATTTTGACATCTTTAATCTTTACTATTACTCTTACCACTTGACCCTCAGAGGTAGAGGTTGAGGTTGAGGTAACGGTAATAGTAAATTTGACAAAATTCATAATTTTAAGTAAATACGCTAAAAAACAATCCAATTACATTTGCGACTCAAGCTCATTACAATTGATCTATCAATCGTATTCCATTTCTATTACACCAATTTTTATTATGGTTTTGTAAAAGTGGCCTTAATTCCTAGAAATGAGTTGATTTTACATAGCTTCGTCTAACAAGTGATTGTTTTGAGATAGCCCTTATAGTGTGTTCACATGAACAAGGTAGTTTTCAGGTATTTCTGTGTTATATTAATTTTTGTCGTCGTTGGGTCTCTTGATATTTGAAATAACCATCAATACTACTCTCATTCTACTGGTTAAAGACAGTAGACTTGAGAATATGTATTAATGGGAAAAAAGTTGAGTTCTGTCTGGGCCCTAATATTTTATCTTCATTAATTGTGGATGAAATTTAAATGTAGCATCTATTCTGATGTGGACTTGCCTCTTCCCTTGATGTTTGAGACCTGCTCTTTGTTGGTGGTAGTTGATCCTGTTTATGTTATAGCTATTTACTTTTGATCTACTCTGACAAATTTAATCATTTCATTTGGTTCTTAGGCATCTACGGGAGAGCATTATTATCCTGGCTGGAATGCTTGGCACATACTTGAATGTCTTGGTTCGTAGATAACTTTGACACAATTTGTTTCTGTAGAATTTATGATTTGCCTACATGACATCTTATATTTCCCTTTTACTCAAAAAGTTGAACTGTGAGTCTAACGTTCGATTGTGTTAATTATTATACCAACTCTTATTCTTTTGCCACTTTCCTGGCAGGCTCTATGGTTTTTGTTTCTTTTGTTTTCCAGCTGGTTGGCATATGTTATTTTTGAGGATACACAGCAGGGGAAATTAATGTTTACTTCTTTTGGAGCCACATTATATCAAATGTTTATTTTGTTCACAACATCAAATAATCCGAATGTTTGGATACCTGCCTACAAGTAAGTGGGTAATTTAGAATGGTACACTGTTCATCGCTTTTTATTGATATAGTTATTTATGAAAGACTAGGAAGGTTATCTAGATGACAAACACAGACATGATGTAACACAATGCTCAACAAACGAATAAGGTCCAGATACAATCACACAGACAACCCAGAAATTGGCAACCCATTTCAGTGAAATCCACCCACGTCTAGGGGCAATGCGTCCGAAAAAGATAATTTCACTAATGTAAAGTGAAATTGTTACAAAGTTGTCACATGCGACAATTACAGCGTCACACTTAGAGCTTGACTTCATGAAATTAACATTCAGGCCATCTCTAAATGTGATACTCCCTCTCACTCTTCCTTTGGCTCCCTAAGTACTTGTACACTAGCAGATGAATACTTAGACTCCCTCCAAGTGAGACAGCTCCAAATAATTTTATGTGGAGTTCTTGAATAGAGGGAAAATTATTACCTCGTTCAAACCACTATCCAATTCCTGGTCCAGAACGCCCATTAAGGCTTGTGTCATGGTTTCGTCCATAAATTTTGTGATATTCAAATGGTATCTAATCGATTGAACATTCAATTTGAACCCTGACATTGCACCAGACCACAAGTTTGCGATATTAGTTCTACAGATAGCATTACTTGTTTTGATCGAAATTCATGACCTTGAGATGTTAAATGATATTGTGGAGGTTATATAATTAATTATCATGCGTGTTATATCATTATTATTATTTCTACTATATAAAGTAGATATATTAATATCATAGAAACTATTAATTGAAGAATGCATTTTAAAAGATGTTTCTCCAGCATTCTAAAGCAAGCATTACATTGACATATATTGTCTTTTACAGGGCGTCTCGTTGGTATTGCCTCTTTTTTGTGCTTTACGTGCTGTTGGGTGTTTACTTCGTTACAAACTTGATTCTTGCTGTCGTATACGATAGCTTTAAGAGTCAGGTAAATGCCTATAACATCATGAGCTGCCCATCGCAAATAGTTGTCTATTGATTTAACTGGGGCGTTTGTATTCATTTGTCTGCCCGTTTATTGCTTCATGCATAGCTTTTTTTCCCTCCCCACATACTTCTTCATCCATAGCTTATGAACAAAAACTGATATTCTTACTTTTTATAAATAGGTTAAATTATACAAAATCCCTAAATTTTGGGGTAGGTTTCAATCATGTTCCTTACTTCGAAATGGTGCATTTTATTTTTGAACTTCAAAATTTCTTCAAAGAATACACTTGGGGAGTTGTTTTTCTTAAAACATGATGAAAATTGATTCAGTAATGGTGTAATAATTGCAAGGCATGATGTTATGAGTAAAACTCGATTAGGTAAATGATTTTAACATCTTTTAATATGAAATAAATTGTACTCATGATCTTATATTCTATTTAGTTGTAGATAATATCACGTACACAGTTAATTTTTACACCCAAGTTACTACTTCAATTTCCACCATTTATTTTAACAAAAATGATATTTTTGGTACATTTTCGAACTTCAAGGGTAAAAACGAAACTTTTCAAAGTTTAAGGGCATAATTAAAACCTGCCCTACATTTTACGAGTATTTTATATAATTTAACCTTTTATGTAAGGATCTAAAGTCTCACATTTTTATTTATTTATTTTTTATTTAGCTTGCTAAACAAATTTCTGAGATGGATCGGTTGAGGAAAAGTATATTGGCCAAAGCCTTTAGTCTCATGGATACAAATGTAAGTATGGCGACCACTTACCATCCAGCTCGTATCCTCAAAGGTTTAACTGGGTAGCTTATGGATCCTATTTAATTTTGATAAAAGAAAATTGTTACACTCTTGCACAGGGAGCAAGTATCTATCTTTACCCCCCCCCCAAAAAAAAAAAAAAAAAAAAAAAAGACTTGCCTTTAGGGTATGTCAATGGACCTCGGCTGAACTTCAGTTAAGAGCTATGTTTCTTACAACAAAAGGAGTTGTTGGGTGGTGTCACTTCAGATTTGGAGAATAAGGGGCGTAACTGAAAAAACCCACTTTTGAAAAATGAGAAGGGAGAGAAATAAAATAAAATAATTGCAGAACCACTTTGATGCTATGCTGCTATTTGTCTATGGTTCACCTCTGTGCAGCGTACTTTAGCATAACCTTTCATATCTATTTGTAATCACGCTACTAATTATTTGTCTAAATGGATGTTACCTGCCTCCTTTCCCGTTCCACAACTATGCTTCCAAATTCATTTGCTAGGAGAATGCGTATACAGTCAATTTATTAAAATTCTTGTATGAGATTGTTGGATAATGCATTGTTGTGGGTAAAGTTTCTGCTGCGAAGTGTATGTCCTCGATGTTATAATTTTATTTTTTGAAATATTTTATCCTTGTACTTTGAGTTATTGGTTCTGCACCTCTTCTAATTTATTTCTTGACTATAATAATAAGAATAAAGTGGTAAATAAGGTCCACGTTACTTTCCAATATCATGTTTTCTTCAAAAGTTCATGGTGAAGATTCATGTTGATTACTGTCTCATGTCTTTACAGAATGTTGGGTATATCAATAAAGAGCAGTGCCTTATGCTTCTTGAAGAACTTAACAGATACAGGTTTTTTCTTCTCTACCTCTCTATAGGTTTGGCTTGCTAGTTTTTGAAGTTCATTTGTTACAGAATAATCTGAAATAAATACAGAAGTGCCTGATGAAAAACTAATAATCCTTCAATGTGGGGTCCAGTGCATCTGCAAAGTTTTTATATTTTTTGTTTGTTTTGTTTTCTTTTTATGATCTAATACCTGCTGAAATTGTTAACTTTGATTCTTATGGTCGCATTTCATGATCATATCTGCTGATAAGTGGTGGGTAACATCTTAGTTTTGAAGATTTCAAATGATGGTAGACAGTGAATGCAAAGGCATGAAGTATAGAGTTTTATCTTTCACACAAAGGCTAAATATATAGTTTGTCCCCAGTGCTTAAGTGTTTTTCAATTTGGTCTCTAACATTTTAGAAGTTTTATTCATCTCTCATTATATTACATTTTTTCTTAAGTCCTTGTTATCACAAATTAAAAATTAACTGAAAAAATTGTTATATAATATCAAAATATACTTATTAATTACGGTTTTTTTTCAAGTACAACAACTGCAGGGTTGGGGATTGAGCTCCAACCATTAGGGACATAGTGCATGCCAATACAACTAAG
The DNA here is from genome assembly GCA_025688845.1 of Cucumis hystrix. Taxonomy (NCBI): domain Eukaryota; kingdom Viridiplantae; phylum Streptophyta; class Magnoliopsida; order Cucurbitales; family Cucurbitaceae; genus Cucumis; species Cucumis hystrix. The sequence goes on along the minus strand of CM046883.1, from coordinate 2,504,588 downwards.
TCAAGCTCACCTTGGCACTTGTTAGTTAGAAATATTCTATCTTGTAATTTGATGAAATAAACATAATAATGACCTACAAAATAATGCCATTTGGTATGATTCACTACATAGAACATACTCGACCTACATTTACTTGGGTGCTGGTTGTCATTAGTGAATTCATCCATTAACATGTTAGATGCTAAGCAACGTGATAGAACACTGATGTAGTGTCTATGTTTATTGATATCTTCAACAGAATTACAATCAAATAAAGAACAAGTAAAAGGAAACTCAAGAACACTTAAAAGGAACCCTAACCCTCTGCCCTTCCTTTCTTGCAAGGAATGTTGCAGCCCATTATCTTCACCAAAATGTTCATGCCTTTTTTCCCTCCCCAACTTCCTATTTATAACCATCTAACTGCCAACAAATCTTATTACCCTTATACCTCTGCCCTATACTAATCTAGATATCTAACACAACGGCAGAGTATAGATATTACCATTTTTATATTTACATCTCATCATTTCATTAACAATTTAGGGATTGCATTGACTAAACTGAAAAGAATTCAATACATAAGGGACCAAATTGAAAAAACACTAAAATTGAGGACTAAATCATTTTTAGGCTTTTTATGAGTTGACATTCAAAGATTTTCTTATCCTCTTTTTACTGATGAAAGATAAAATTTTAAATGTTCATGAGTTGTAGTCAGGCAATAAGATGCAGGTGAGTGTGTGTGATTCGTTGAATTTTCGTTATGGCAGTGTAAGAAGAAAATAAGATGATTTTTATGGTTTTTTCCTTTCAGTTAGTGCTTTTATTATCTTCCATGGAATTTGATAAAAAAGGAAACTTTGGGCAATAACTTCAATTATTGGCTTTGGAAGATCTATTCTACTGCCGACTACATTCTTATAAGTTATATCTAGCCTTGAACTCCTATTTCCTATATAATCTGACTGTTTGATTAGAGTGTTTTAGTCTGCATCCTCAATGATTACCTTTTCCATACTTTTGTGGATAAGAATAAGCCCGTGCCATTAGATTTTTCTTTATCTTAGATATTTTTAATTTTTATGCCTTAAATAACATTTTGTGTAGGACTTTTGACTCCAGTTTATTTTCCATAGTTTCAGTATATATATTCTTCTACTACTTGATTTTTCTAAACTTGGACTGAAAGACCAAGCATGCATTTTTATATACTGGTTCATCATGCCAGCATATGTCTTAATGATTTATTAATTTCTTAAAGTTCAAATCTGTAAAAGAAAATACTATTGACTATTGAGGAGCTAGAAGGTAGGTGAGGCTGAAGTGAGTTCTTCTATTGATAATTCCCCACAGGAATTGAGAACTCAGTGACAGAACCTTGACTGTTCTTTTTTAAAAAAAAAAAATCTTTTTTGTTCTCTAAGATCACCAAAAAAAAAAAAAAAAATCACTTTCATAGTTTGCCTGGTTTAGAAGGCATCTTAGTTTTTGTTATTGCTTTTCAGCTAGTCTTATATTAATTGTTACATTTTCGCTCAGGTCATTGCCGAAAATATCAAGGGATGATTATGAGTTAATATTCGATGAGCTGGATGACAGTCGTGATTTTAAGGTACATTAGTTTCTCAATTTTGTTAAAACTTGAGTAATTTCTTCTATTCTTGTTCTTGACATAACTCCTGTTAATCCTTTCAAGTTTAACATAGCAAGTGCTTGATTAGTTTTTTGTGAACTAGTGTTGGTCGGGACCTTTGAATGCAATTTAAAATCTTGGTTAAAAATCACTTTTAGTCTCTAAACTTTCATAGTAAATATTTAGTTCTCGAACTTTATATTCGAACAATTACTTTCATTTTTGTAACAACTTGGCCTTTAAACAATTAAATTTTAATGTAACAAAAGTACATGCTTTGAAAACTCAAAGACCAAAGCGGTCCCTAGGACAATAAGGGTACTTTTCCTAAAGGTTGAATACAAATGGCCAACAATGAAAAATGGGAAAAAAAAAAAGGAGAAAAAAAAAAATGAGGAACACCATAGAGAACAATAAATTTTAATCATAGCAAACCTTTACGCCTTGGAAGGAGCTCATAAAAAGGCTCCCCAACTATGGTTAATTATCGAGGATCAATTGCAAATTCAAATTGTGATAATGTACGTGGAGAAACATAATATTGAATGAAAAATAATTTTCTATCTTTTCCTTGATTTTATTTGAACTCCTTTCTCATATGTAGATTAATATGAATGAGTTTGATGATCTTTGCAACGCTATAGCCTTGAAGTTCCAGAAGGAGGACATTGTAAGTCTTTGTAGTTTTACCTTAGAATTTTTAAAAACTACTGAAGAATGAACTGATGAATAAGGGTTTAATTACTTAACTGAACTTATTATGGTTGCAGCCTTCATGGTTTGAAGGGTATCCTTCGGTCTACCATTCAGGTTTTTCAAAAAAGTTGAAAGCATTTGTGCGGAGCCCCAAATTTGGATATGCTGTATCTTTTATCCTCGTACTGAACTTGGTTGCTGTTATAATTGAAACAACAGTAAGGCTGAAGCTTAAATAATAATTTTATTCATGTAGTTAAGTTCTCTTGGCATGCTATGATGAATGAATTTTTTTTTAATCTTTGAAACATATAATTTTTTCTATCTTGTAAATTACGTTGATCTGAGGATTTGTTTAACGGATTTTGTCTAAATTGTACAAATTAACTTCCAGCTTTAGCATTCTTTGTCTAAGCAGTTAATTTTTGGATTTTGATACAATCCTATAAATTGATGAGTCTGATGCCTGAGTTGTCCATTTTGGTGTTTGATGAAGAAATATCAAGTAATCAATAGGAGCTCCATTCAAGTTATTATCTTTAATGATTTTTGGTTAAAAATGATTTAGTTCAGCTTACAAGACATTAAACTTCTGGTATTTTTGTCTCAGCTTGATATAGAAAACAACGTGGGTCAGAAAGCATGGCAAGAACTCGAGTTTGTGTTTGGTAAGATGTTGATAAATAGATACATTGTTTTCTTCAAATAATTACTTAGCACAACTTAATTAAGCATGCCTTGTTGAAATTTCAAAATTGGTTATTTTGATTTGAAGTAGTCATTTTTGAGTTGATGACAATGCACATAGCATGTAAGAGATTAAACTCCAAGAAAACTTAAGCAAAGTCGTCTGTCCCTTGTTATCCAAAAGTTAACAATTAATTAGCTAGGGTATGAATTAACAAACTAATCCAACCTACAATTAACTAACTTGAAGTAAAACAAACCTCCAAAGTAGGCATTGCACATCAGCTGCTTGCTAACCTCCAAAATAGACTAATTGTTCACAGTTGCGGCGGCTTGCTACTTCAACACTTAAGTTGGCTGAAGTTTGTGTGAAGTGTTGCTCAAACTAAGGGTTTGAATATATTTCACGTGAGAGATATTTCATTCCTTTTATAGGGATGCCTCGTTCATCAGCCAATCTCCTAGACCTCCTTCCCAATCACTCGCATGCCTATGGGGGATGATTTTCCCGGGAGGTTCAGCCGTTTATGGTTGGGCTAGGCTTTGCTTCCTCAAGTTGTGCCCTGGGCTCTTCTCTGCTTGTTTTTGGGTTTCCCTCCTGGCCGTTATTTCACCCACGATGACAAGATTGCCTTCTACATAAAGAGAACAAAGAATGCCCATGATTTCTCAGATACTGATAACATTTGGTTCAGCTATTGACCGGGAAAAACATATATTCTGGATGAAAGTGAATTATTCTGATGCATCAAAATGTAGGTCTACAAAGTTGCAATCCGTGCTCAATGGTTGTTTATCCACCCTGCATAATTATAGTAGTTCTTTTCTTTTTTTCATGAAATAAGGAGAAGAAATTGCTCATGTTGAAGTTTTAATATAATTAGATTTACCATAACTCATCAACTAGGTTGATTGGTGATTTAACATAGTATAGTATCAGTGCTGGAGTTCATATGTTTGGACGTCTAAATATCATTTCCTCCTAATTAATACCGACTTTAACTTTTGGGGTCTTCTACAATTTTTAAGCCCTAAGTTTTTGGGTTGATGAGGACTTGACAGTACAAGAAGGCCAACAACTAAAAAAACACAATCTAAGATGAAGGGACAAGAGTCTCTAGCATTTCTTTCCTTCTATATAGACCGCAAAAACTTATTCTAATTTTCTACTATATGTACAAGTTCATTGTACAAGCAAATTCTTTCTTCGAGTAGTCTGATTTGGAGGCGTTCTTCCCTATTCTCACCATAAGTATGACATTGTTAGTAACCTAAATAGGAATATTAGTATGTTAGTATTAAGGTGCATAATGGTCATTAGATGGAAAGTTAGTTACTGGATGTTGTGTAAATAGTAGGAGGATGAGTGAGTGAAGGAGGGGCTATTTTGTGGAGTGATCTGGGCTTGTGTGAGAGCACTCAAGAGACAGGTTTCAAGCTCTTTATACTTGGATTTTCTTGTATTTCTTCATAGATATAATTCAATATATTGAGATCTTAATTCTTGTTAGGAAGTATCCTATAACAGGCATGTGATGTGAAAAGGCAATTATGTGATTGATTGTTACTGTGGATGCTTTTTCTTCTTATTTTAGACACGCTATTCTTTTTTGCCAACAGGTTGGATATATGTTGTTGAAATGGCTCTAAAAATCTACGCATATGGGTTTATGAATTATTGGAGAGATGGGCAAAATCAATTTGATTTCCTTGTCACGTGGATTATAGGTAAGTACTATGGGCAGACCTTCATCTGTGTGTGTGAGAGAGCTGGGGGGGGGGGGGGGGGGGGGGGGGAGTGTTTTTTTGTGGAGATTCAACTTTCTAGTTTATTTTCTTATCAAATTCCTTTTATTCTGGCAGTGATTGGAGAAACTATAACTTTTGTGGCACCGAGTGGATTGACTTTTCTTTCAAATGGAGAATGGTAAGAGTAATTCTGTGCATCCTATTTAAACCAATAGTTGAATGATATCAGTAGAGTCTGGACGAGAGATTGTACCTGATGCATTTCTGTGCAACTGCTTCAGCAGATCCCCTGAATCCATAGAATTACAATGACAATTAAGCATTAAAATAATTTTTTTTTAATTAATGTGAAAGTAAACCCTAGTTGCAGTCTTAGTTATTGTTAAAAGGTAAAAAGAGAACACCGGGTTTACGTGGAAAATCCTAAAATGGAGAGAAAAAACCATGATAGAGAGTCTCTTTTATTATTTTCACACAATGAAAGACAACTTTATAGGCTCTAAAAACCATGATAGAGAGTCTCTTTTATTATTTTCACACACAATGAAAGTTACAAGAGAAGACAACTTTATAGGCTCTAGCAAGTCCTAATACAAAAAAGTAAATAAACTCAGGATAAAATAAAATACTAAAATACCCTTAGGGATATAAACTATCAACAAAGCCTCTTATTTCCAACAATTATGAATATCAAAGATTCACATTGATTTAACATGAACGAATACAAAGATCAATGAAATAATATTTAGTTTTGATCGAAGAAAATGGTTAAATAAAAAATAATATTATTGTTTTACTGTATATTTCCCTCTCGGTATTATAATTTATAGTTGACATTCATTGCATCATATTTTGGGCACCCTTTCTTTCTCTGTTTTTGTTTATTATTACTTTTTATTTTGTGTGAGGGGAAAGTGGTGGGATCTGTTTATTGAGGTCGACTTGTTTTGAGAGTAACAAAGCATTTATCAATTAACTCAATAAATTTATGTATGTAGCAATCAACACCCGTTTTTCTAACATGAAATACGTATCTCCTCCGTTGTAATGTTTTCACTGATGGCTATAAACTAATATTGGGGGAACTCTGTACCACAGACTCAGTTTTACCATAATCAAGTATAAAACCTAATGTATAGTTTGTAGTTCATATTTAATCTCTCTATAATAAACATTCATATTTACCATCCTCTCTGCCAACAGGATTCGCTACCTTCTGATAGCAAGAATGTTACGACTCATAAGGCTCCTAATGCATGTCCGGCAATATCGAGCATTTCTTGCTACCTTCTTAACTCTCATCCCTAGTTTGATGCCGTATCTAGGGACTATTTTCTGTGTTCTCTGTCTTTATTGCACTCTTGGTGTGCAGGTAAATATGTCAATCTATATGAATTATTATTGGTAATCAAAGAATGTCAATCTACACTTTATTTTCCTTTTGTTTGTTTTATATTGCTCCCGGTTGCGTATAAACTGACTAGATTGATATTGTTTTTTTAGTGAATAATTTACAGTTAATTCTCAGGAATGATTTGTTTTCTTGTTATTGTTATTTTTTTTCATGTTAGTTGGTAGTCCAAATTCTTTAGATTTTGTACTATTTGGGTGCATGTTTCATGCCATTATAACATAACGCGGTTATATACCTTCTCTCCTTTTGCTTTGTTTTCTCTACTATCCTCGCTTCTTAATGTGGTTACATATCTTCTCTCCTTTTGCTTTGTCTTCACTACTATCCTCGCTTCTTGTCTCAATCATATGTTAGGTCTTTGGAGGCATTGTCAATGCCGGAAATCCTACTTTGTCTAAGACTGAGTTGGACGATGATGAGTATCCTAAGATGTTTCTTTTCATTATTATTTCTTTATTTTATTATTTGGTTAGTCATACTTCTAAATAATCATAGTGAATTCAGAGTTTTTATAGGCTCCTATGTAGGAATTCATTGTGGCTGGAGGAACACGCATTGAAAATTTATTGAAACCAGTTTTAACTTCTTTATTGGCCTTGTGAAGGACTTTTTCTGTTTAGACTTTCCTTGACTGAGCTAGCTACCTACTTTTCAATTTCAACGACTATCCTAATGGCATGGTGACCCTGTTCAATTTGCTAGTTATGGGAAACTGGCAAGACTGGATGCAGGTACCATCTTTTATTTTCAGTTTTCTCTTCTTTGTGCTTCTAACTCCTTAACCTAGAGCGACATAGCGACATATATCTGTTATATTCTCTTTTGGGGTACGGTTATGTGCCATTTAAAAGTGAAAATTGAGATCTGTAGATGATATGTTATATGCAATAGTTAGCGCGCCTATCAAACTTTATTTGTTATTTCTTTGAACATCTTGATATTGCCCTTGCATGTTGAGTGATTTTTGTATATGATTTTTCTTTTCTTTTCTTTTTTCTTGTTCGAATAAGAAACATTTCATTGACGAATCAAATAGGTGATTACAAGAAATCTCTCCAATGGAAGGATTTTTATATGCAGAGATACGAACAAAAAGAAAAACTAAATGGAACTTGGCTCAATCTTGGAACAAAAATTCTGATGAGAGAAAGATGCTGCAATAACGAACTAATTTTTTCCTTCAGGAATATCACAGATGCTTCAAACTTCAGTTTATGACAGTTGTCATCATCCTTTTTCTAATTTTTGTGGCTTTGAATATTGCTGTATTATTCTCTGGCTCTAAGATTGTCAATGTAATCTAACAAAAGGTGACCTAGCGAATGATTACAAAAAGAATGGAACTCATCATTGACCCTTCCTCTAGGTGCTCCCTCTCGTGGGCATTATTTTTATTTTATTTTTTATTTTATTTTTTGTTTTTGGTGTATGCTCTTGTGTTCCTTCATTTTTTTTCTCAATGGAAATTGATTCGAGTGATGTGGAAAGTTATTTATATGTACTCTAGCCTCATAAGTTGGATTTTACAGGGTGCCCCAGTCGTGTTTCAAGCAATTATTTTCATTTCCCTCATTACTATAACTTTTCTTTTCAATGACTAGAATTTGTCACTGAATTTAATATTTTTCTTCCCAGAGCTACAGGGAATTAACCGGAAGTGTTTGGAGCCTTGTTTATTTCATCAGTTTCTACCTAATAACTGTTTTGCTTCTCTTAAATCTGGTAAGTTCGCTTTGGTATTTCTATCAAATGCCTTTACATCTTACTATGACGATGGCCTCCAAATAATTGGACTTCCTGACTGAGAAAATCTGCATATTTAATGGAATCTGATTGCACCAAGCTTCCCCCCCCCCCCCCCCCCCCCCCCTCCCCCTTCTTTTAGATTGCATGTCACCGTTTCTTATTAAAAAGAAAATACATGCTACATTGTTTTGTTAGTTGACTTAATACCGTGAATAACAAAGGAGGAGATGAGATTTTAAAAAAGAAATGTTAAGATCGGACTTGAGGTAAATGGAGGGTTCATGTAGTACTTCATCCTTTATTTCTCTAGTTACTAATGGTTTATTGACCCACTGCTAAATGGTGCTTCTCACGATTGGCAGTTATTAGTTAAGTTTCCAGTGTTGTCATCAATTGAATTCCTCTCTGTTGTGATGAAGTTAAAAGTACTCAAGTATTGTGATATGAATACGATTCAGGTTGTAGCTTTTGTCCTGGAGGCATTCTTTGCTGAATTGGATATTGAATCTTCAGAAAATGGTGAAGAACAGGACCAGGTCAGTATCTTCTGATCCTTGAGTTTCAAAGTTACTGTGAGTAATGCATATAAAAAAGATCCACCAATACACCATAGCCCCTCGCAATAACTTTCGTATTGGAGGCATTCTTTTCTGTTTTTTTTTGTATTTAAAGAATTCTTATGCCACTTTGTTACACCGTTTGTTCAGTTGCCCTCTGTTTACAACTACCAGAATTCCACTCGTCTTTCTTTATCTCATTTTTATCTTTTCAATTTTTAGGGATCAATGGACTATAGTATTGAGTTCTACTGAGCAATATGTAAATCCAACGAACTGTGCTAATGAATCTAAATATTTTCTGTGGTTCAGGACAAAGATAGTAGAAAAGATCGTCCACGTTTCGTTGGGTATGTTGTTAACTAATTTTAATATGCATCCATCCTATCCATTTGCCTTGAAACATTGATGTGACAAATTTTTGTGGTTTGTTTCAGCACTAAAACTCGGAGCCGCAAAGTTGACATTCTTCTCCATCATATGTTGAGTGCAGAATTGGACGATAAGGATTCCGATTAGTCTTGCTTCTTTTCCAGGTTAGCAGCTAATTTTTTATTTCCCAGTTAACTGACTATTTGAATGCTCAATGCAAACACCTCTCTTTATGCAACGACAAAACAGTCCATCAAACCGGTGCTAACTGTGAACTAATAGACAAACAGAGACCAACTGAACATGTAACGAAGTTGAGAATGTACTCATTCCTAGAATTCATTGCTCTCATACTTATTTGTTTAATTCAATCCGAGTACTTCCGTTTGTCCATCTATCTGCTAAGCGCCCACCGATTTGATTTAGCATTACTTGAAAATGTGGAAAAGGAGAATGGGTACAAAATATCACTATACTCAAGAAACCAATAGCAGCAAAGACCGCAAACTTACTCCATGAGAAAAGAACTCTTATTTAATTGTGAATGTTCCCTCGGAGACAAGCACATGCCGACCTACTAACCATATATTTGTGTGCCTGTTTAAAAAATCTGCAGATAAGGAATCTTTCATCAAATGAAGCTCTCTGATCTTTGTTCGTTTCCTTCCTTCCTTCCCGCATCAAATGAAGCTCCCAGATCCCACAGTTCCAGTTCTTCCGTTCCCTGTGATGGAGAATTCCGAGTAAACCAAAATTTTTATAAAAAAATGTGTGTAAATGGTCCCTGTAGATCTAGTTTCTGTAAAGCTGATGTCAGTGGATTTTTTTTAAGGGAGCAACTTTGAAGATTGAGAGTCTGAGTCTGCATTGAACATTAATATAGTGTAATCTGAATTGCGTGGTACAGGAGAATTTCCAAGACTATATATACTTGATCTCCATTAGGAGAGAGACGGAGAGATATTTTAGCTATGTACTCCGATAATCTAATTTCAGTTGGATGACTTTAGATTCTTGCATTCTAATTTTGAATTTTTTAAAACTATGGAAACCTCGGGCTTCATCGTTAACCACTCCATTTACAATTCACGAGACGTATGCTGGTAATAAAATAATGTGACGGTTAAGGAATCGAGCATCTTTACTTTTATAATGGGTTTTTTTCTTTTTTTTTTTTTATTTACATTCATACGCACGTTGGATTATTGTCGTTTATTATAATACATGATTTGTAATTGAAGAATTTACAGGCGTCTCTAACAGAGTGCTAGGGTCGTATCGACGAATAACTTTTCTAGTGGAGATAATTTCAATATAAAATTTTTATGCGTGATGATAGAAATTTTTTCCTTTTATATATGTATATAATTTTCTATGGAGTCAATTATGATTGTCTATTAAGAGAACTCTCTCCCTTGACTCTGAAAGAAGGCATCTATCACGTTCTGCCTGTTTCCTTTCCTTATTTATATTCGCTGCCTAGCAACAGTAAGCCGAAATACAGGTGCTCACCGAGAGAGAAGAAATGAAGAGCATGAAAGGAGAGGTGTTACTGAACCTGCCCGCCCAGAAAGCATGGCAGATGTACAGAGACAATGATGTGGTTAGTAAAATCAATCCTGAGCTGCTTTCTCGAGCTGAATATGTTCAAGGAGATGGTGGCCCTGGAACTCTTAGGCTCTTTAAGCTTGGCCCTGGTATATCTCTCTCTCTCTCTTAAAAATTCTTGTTTTAATATGTTGTCTTACCTCTTTATAGAAACACAAGCTGACTTCTCAATCTTTGCTATAACTATGAAGCCAAAGCTTAATTCTTGGTCTTTAACTATTACAACAGTACTAGTTATTGGGCAATTTTGAAGACCAACAAGATCTCTATTATCTTTGTTTTCAAGGTGTAATAGTACTGTGGTATCAAAATTGAGTTACTACTATAAGCGAAAGTACTTGTCTGCACACATAAAAAGAAACTTTTGCTGCTTCCAGGATTCTAATATTTTCTTGATTGCATGCACTCAAGTATTGCGAAAATCAAATTTAGGGACAAAAAAAAAAGATGGAAGAAGAATTTGTGATGGAATAATTTGGTAGATGCACAAACATATCTATGTATGTTTTAATTAATATTGCTTATGATGACACGTGCAGCTGTGAGCAGCTACGTGGAGGAATCGGTGGAGAAGATAGAGAAGGTAGAGACAGGTCGATCAGTGAGCTACGATGTGGTGGGAGGAGAGCTAAGGAAGATGTATGATCCATACAAAGTGACGTTCACATTCACTCCTGTGGAAGGCAAAGAGAAAGAAATGTGCACTGCTCAATGGAAAGCTGAGTATGAACCACTCACTCCGGCCATCCCTCCACCGGACAAAGCAAGAGATGCTGCTTTGCAATTTCTCCAATCCTTCGACAAGTTTCAACTCAGCTACTAACAAGTAAGCTCCCCCTTCGTCTTCCTCTTCTTCTTCTTCTTCTATATTTCAAATCAGTATTTGAAAATAACTATGGAAAGGGAAAAACAGTCTATTCTCTCTCCCTGTCTTGTGAAAAAGGAGTTGGGTCATGTCGTCAGTATGTTGTGTGAGATGGACTTTATAGTTGTGAATTTAGGTGCCATCTGTGAAGGTATAATGTATGTATGTGATGTTATTGTGAAGAAAGTGCAGATCCCGATGGTGAAAGTCAAGAATAATATGTTACGTATCGTAAGTTTATTTCGACTCTTCTGCACGAAAAAGTATTATATTTTGCATACGTATTTGAAAGAGAGAGTATCATATTAAAATAATACAAAGAGTACTGTTGTTTCCATCAGCGACATATATCCAAGAATATATAAGACTTTGAATAAGTTTCTATATACCTTATTCAAACTTTATCTCAAAAATATAAATAAAAAATATATATTCAAAGTTAGATATATGCTATAAAGGGGAAAAGAAAAGTTGCTAAAGTTCTTAAAAAAAGGGGGTTTGTGAAAATGGATCAACTAGGTGCTTTTAACCATAGTTTGGATTGCTAGCACTTAATTAAAATACTCCCATTTAAATCTAAGATGAGATATGCTCTAAACTTAAATTTGTATTAAATTCGCTCTTATTTATTAACTACAACAGAAATAGTTAGCGATTTAAAAAGTTGGTTTTTTTTATTAAAAAAAAGGAAAAAACTTTGGGTTGAATTAATCAATTTGCAAAATAATGATATAGAATTTGGTTCAAATTTGACTTTAGCTACTTTTAAGTGTTAATATGATTTATATGTTAGAAATAACAATGTTTGTATGTGTCCCAAAATGCACTTTTATCTATAGATATCTTACTCATCATATTAACAAATAAAAATTCTGAGTTTAAAACTATAACTCCTTTATATGATTAGACAATTTGGTAATGTATAAGATGTACCTAAGTACTCGAGTATATTTCACTTGTCTTATATATTTCAAGCCATTCAACTCTGAATTCTTTTTATGTGAATGTATGACAAACCAGATAGACAATCATAAATATTGGTTGTCCAATTATCGATGGAAAGAAACCCTGCTAGAAAAATAATTAAGTGATTACAAGCATAAACGTAGGTTCCTTCTAAGTTTGAGCATACTATTTGAAGCTTTAGACAACATATGAGCTAAAAAAACATCCATACACTCTTCTATTTTACTATTTCAGAAAGGGCAAATCCAAACATAAAACGAGAATCGCTAACATATACGTAAACAAGGATCACATATTCCTCATTGGAAAAACCTTGAAGATTAAACAAGAATCTCAATACATATAGCTCATCAGGACAACCTTGAAAAGATCTTCAAGGAAAGGAAATTCCTTCTGCAAGAATAGGAAAGCAAATCAGTGAATCTATGCTATACATTTCTGTTCATAAGAGAAAGGAAAACTCTTTTGTACATACAAAAACACAAACAAACTTCGAGAAATTAATTATAAGACATGATGTTTAAGTTTTGTCTCTAACAAAATCAATGGTTGATATGGAGTGATAAACTTGATAAACACCATTAAGCTTACATCCCTCACTATTGTTATTTATCAGTAGTAGCATTACTATATCATCTTTCTTAATAGTATTATACTTTACAGTCCATTTCATCTAAACATAGCAAAACACCTTTTAAATAATCCAATTGGAAGAGCATGACTACTCTTAATTTTTTATACACAACTCATTTCTCAACACCTTATTGGCTTATTCATCTATACTAATCAAGTGATTAAGTTCATGGTTGCCCATTTCTTGACCAATGGTAGAACACATAATTAAAGTTAATTCAATTAGAACTTTGATATGCTACTTGATCACATCACCTTTTTTGTATATATTACAAATTAAGTATAACTCACTTTTAAGATGCTCTAATATTTGGTAAAAAAGATTACAAAATCTCTCTCACAAATCAGGCATCCTATTCAACAAAATGGGGTCTCTAATAATTAACAATCACAATTAAGATTCTCAAAACAGAATTAAAGTTGTCTATCTATAAACAGGCAATGAAATAATGAGTATTAATTTTGGGTCATACAAGAAAGAAGAGAATTCATATTTAACATTTTAAACCTAATATTTACAAATATAATCAAATATCATAATCTATGCTTTGATCTTTTTAGGCTAAAATGCTTTAATTTAACCACTAATTTACTATATTTCTCACATTATGAGTAATATGAATCAGTCATTTTGTAATTAGTGATTGATTCACCAATTGATGATAAACAAATATGCAAGGGGTAGGTAGTTTCTATTTGACGGCATCCATTAGAGTTTTCAAAGCCCATTATTTACTTGTCTTTTATAGCAATACTACTTCTGTACCTAACCCTAAATTAAATGTGAAAACAAATCTCTAAATTAATCACAATTTTAAAAGGCATATCATATAACAATACCATTTTTTTAAAATAAATGTTCAAATGGTGTTTGGCTCGAGAAATTAGAGTGGAAAAATGTGAAGTTTTACTTTACTACTCTCAATTAACCCCGAGAAGATTTTTAGTATTGGGGTAGTATGAAAATTTATATCGGTTGTCATAAGAGTATAATTTAATAATTGTATGGAATCTATGGAGTAAACTACTTGACATATTATTAAATTCTTAAACAAAAATAGTAGATAAATAGTGGAGCTTAAACATGAGTTTAGAGAGGCTAAAAGATAATTTAACCCTTGAGCTACTTATGTTATTCTAGTTTAAATACATATTAAATAAAGAGCTAGGTAAAGTCTTTTTTTTTTTTTTATCGAATAAAATTCTTGGACATTTTTTCATGGATTGATTGAATTAAGAAAGGCTAAATTATATATAAAAAAACAATATCCCTAAACTTTGTATTTGTGTCAAAATATATATATATGTATGTGAACTTTTAAAATTTTCCAAAATACTCTCAAATTTAAAAAAGGTTGAAAAAGGTTAAAATGTACCATGTTAGTTTTGGATGGAAAGAGTTAAGTTTTGTTTAAAATACCCATCAATCGAAAAGATTTAAAAATATCATTGAACTTATAAAAGTTAAAAAACTACTTTCATGAACTAAAACTCTTAATATATATCTCGTTACAAAAATAACTATAAATTAGAAAATATCACTATCTTTAGTATAGAGATAAATTTATTTGAAATTTTCTTGAGCTCGAAAAATCAATTTACAAACAAATTATATAGGTCTCCTTTTAGCAACTATTTGGGTTTTTGTTTTTGTTTTTTGTTTTAAATTAAGCCAACTTAATTTTAAAAATAAAATAAAAAAGAAACTTACTTTTTAGTGAATATAAACTTAAGCTCCCCTAAAACAGAGAAGGAACACTCTCGGAAGAACTTGAGCTTCCTTCACCGTTCATTTTTTTTTATGTTGAACAAAATCCCCTTCGTTCAAATGAATCACAGTGCACAATAGTATGGAGAATGGAGTATGTCTCCAAAACATGTAACATTTCCTTCTTCTAGCACAGGCAAAAACAACTACAACAAGATAATACAAATGTTGCTTTTTAACTAGAGGACTAAGTGTCCTTTGAATATGTACAACGAAACCACAATGTCCTTTAGATATGCACAAAGAAATCACAATGAGCAACCCTAACTTCATAGCAACCGTATACCGAAAAAAGAAAGATGTCGTCGGGAGAGACAAAAAGGGCAAACGTTGATAAGAAAAGTACCTTGCAAAATCAATATTTATCTAAACCATCCTTTTTTTAAAAACAACAACAATGCAATGACGTTTCTCATCCCTAAAACCATAAAAGAAATATTGTCTTTCTCGTAAAACCTAACAACTTCAAATAAATCTATCACCATACTAACAAGATAAATACATTTTTAATTTAAAGTTATTTTTGCAACGAGATATTAACGGTTTCAACTCATATACTAATTATGAAAATAGTTTTTTACTATTTTTTTAAATTTGAAGGTATGTTTGAAACTTTTCAATAGTTGAATGATATTTTAAAACAAAACTTAAAACTAACTATAAATATTTTTTAACCCATTTTAAAAGTTCTCGAGTATTTTAAGCTTTTGAAAGTTTACAAATATGTTTTATTTGAAAATACAAAGTTGAGTAACATTTTTTTATAATTTATATATATATATATATATATATAAGTAAAAGGTGACTTCCCAAATCCATGGATGAATGAGTAAAGTTACCAAAATCAAAGCAAAGCGAATACATTCCAAATTGTGGCGCCATAGCCTTCGCGCCAAAACCTTCACTTCCCGCCATTCCCCTTTCTCTCTATATAATCCCTATACCTTCTCTTCCATTTTTCATCCAATACCAATTCCAATTCCATTCAAAGATTTCCCTTCTCCCTTACCCTAAATTCCCTGTCCAGTTCCATCCCCACCATGGTGGTTTCACTCGGCCCCGGCAAGTTCTACGGCAGCAGCCTCCCTCGTCCCCGCTACTACTCCGATGTCAAGTTCAATGATGAGCGTGTCGATCCACCGACTCCGGTTCTCGATCCACTCCTTTCATGGGCTAACGAGGCTCATTGGTCAATGGGTGGTCTTAGCTTCAATCGCCTCAGGCTTCAAGGTCGGATCGAAGGCAATGTTAACAAACTTCGAACTGAGCGCGAGAAGGTTGCCAAGAAGAAGAAGCTTAAAGCCCAAAAACTTGACTCTGCGCCAAAGAGATCTGACCCAGATGCCGGAGCCGATGACCATCGCCAATTGAAGAAGGTGAGATCTGTAACTCCACCACCGGCACCGATTGCAACCAAGAGACGGCGATTGATGGTTCTGTTTGAAGACGAGGACGATGTAGGCATGGAAAAGGAAGAGATTGGGGTTGTGAAGAGGAGATTGGTGAAGAAACTGGGAGATGATTTTGATCGGGTGGCTGCAGAGAGTAAGAGGAGTCAATTGAAGGGTTTGAAGGACAGAAGCTCAGAGATCAATGGGGTTAATGAATCTGTAATGAAGATCGTTGAGGAGATTAACAATGAAAATTCTAAAGTAAAAAAGACTAACATTGAAAGAAAGGGAAAAACTGGTGGAAAAGTCGAGTCTGTATCTGTTTCTGGGTCAAGAACTTCTCCCAGATTGGCTAATAAGCGTGCCTTAAATTGATTTCAGTATATGAGGATAGTGTAGTTTTCTTTTTAAACTTTTTGGTCTCCGATTTTCAAACCTGAGCCAACTCTTGTAATGTTCATTTCTTTCTGTCTGTGGAAATGTGAAAATGGAATGTATGTCCTCCAATTATCTGATCTTTCTGATGACATTATTAGAAGATTTGTGTTCTGGGTTTTGTTCAATTCATGGGGGGAAACCCAAAGATCTAACCCCTTTATTAGGATCTGGGAAAAACTCACTTTCTTGGGGTTAAAATAGGCAGAAAAGAGCTCAAGGTGAAGCTCAATTAGCTGCCAACAAGGTGTTTGATAGAATACTGAAATGATATATTACTTTAAGCATCTCTGTTTTTCTTAACAATTTTAGTGAAGAATCTAATGGGGTTAAGGCAACTTATTGGTTGAGCTATATGTATTTGGTGTCTCTAGTAAGATTAAACTCAAACCATATGCAAGCTATTTTTCAATGCTAGATGATGGGCCTTTTACTGTTGGTCGATGTGTTGTAGCTTGATAGAGGTCTTGTAGTCTTCTTTTTCTTTGCAAAAAAAAAAAGTGTTCTTTTCTACAAAGACATCATTTTGTTATGTTTCTGGCTTGCATTTAATTGAATTGTTTGTTGTGTTACATCAGGCCATTGGAGCCATTACTACTTTACCAAACAAAGAACTAACTGTTTAAATTCTAAGTCAGGCCATGTTTTTACAAATTGCTCCACAATTTCGTTCATTTTCACTATATTTTTCGGATCTGTTAACAGTTTAATTGATCGTTAGAACAAAGAAAAATAACATTTTGCTCCTTGTCAGTACCTTTTTCATAAAAGCGGCGAGCATGAGCATGAGCCCGATGACGATAGAGTGAGGGAATAAGAGCTCTAATGTTTGTGAGTATCATTGAATTGAATTAGTAGAATGCGAACAAAGGGTACAATATACTCATTATTTTCAAAATGATATTTGGTTATTTATACTAAAATCTCTCTTAAAATCCCAGCAAATTCCCTGTATTTCTTCCATTCATTACAAAAACAGAGAGAACCGCAAATCTTTAGTTATGAAGAAGCATTTCTGGAGAGAACTCATAAATTCTAAAAAGAACAAAAGAGTATTATAAGTTACAATTCATAAAAACCCAAGAGCTCTACAGCTACAAAGAAGATCTAAAGTTAAACCAGTAAAACCCCAATTAATTCCCCAAATCCATCATACCCCCATTACACAATGTCAGAATATAACACCCACAGAAATTGCTTCACCTACACGTATAATCCCAAAAAAAAAATTAAAAAAAAAAAACTTTACCAAATCAAACCCTCGCCAGAAATTTCAGATACCCATTTGATTCAAAACCCTAAATTCTTAGTCTGGATTTCAGTATCTCTAACTCTCATTAGTCTTCCTAAAAAGTGCAAAATAACCCAAAACAGCACAAACAGCAGCCACCAAATTCCCTTCCTTCAACAAAATCTTAACCACAACGCCAAAAATCTCTTTGGTGATCTTCCTCCCTTCCACCACCAACAACCTCCTTGGCTTCCCAAAGAAATAAAGCAACACAACAATGGCAATCCAAGTCACAAGAGTAGCAGGAATCATCACAGCCAGTGCAGCCACCATTGAAATAACCCCAAAAACACCTCCAAGAAGCAAAGAAGCATAAATTGCAGGCCACCCAAATGAAGAAGAAGAAGCGTCCACTTGGGATTTATACCAAGACAATATAGAAACTAGAAAATTCCAAGAAGATGACAAAAGAAGAGCATAAACTAGAACAAATAAACATACCCATGTTCTTCTTTTGCTCATAACTTTCATAAACAATGAATAAGATTTGGGTATTGTTTGTTGTGGTGGGGCTGTTTCTGGTTCTTCTTCCTTATTGTCTGCCATTTCAAAAATAAATAAATAAATAAATAAATAACCAACCTTGATTTCCAAATCGGTTTAACTCTGTGGTTTGATTTCAGTTCCTTCTATAGCTTCTTTCTCTCTGGTTTTGTGCTTTCCACTTTTGGTGTCAAGGGGCAGTGAGAGAAGATGAAAAAGCAGAGGGTATTTGTAAGAGAAGAGATCGTGAAGGTAAAGAAAAGCTAAAAACAATAATAATAATAATAATAACACTCCACTCTCTGTTTTGGTGCTTTGTGTGTTACTTTTCAATGGGATTGGTTTAATGGGTTTTGTGATTGGAAGGTGTTATACACACGCCAAAAATATTGATGGGTTGGATAAAACCAAAAGGATTGTATTGAATAATAGTTAAGTAGGCTTGGGGCCTCGTTTGCTTTCAGCTTTTTGTTAATCCTTCCATCTCTTTGAGCCATTTCAGTTTTGAGCAAACATTTGTTTATTACCTAATAGTTTGTATTTAGAGACTAAATTGTTAATTATTAAAATAAAAATAACTATAAAATAGTAAAAACTATAGTAAATGTGAATTTTTAAATAGTATTATCTATAGCTATACAAAATAATGTTTTACTATAACAAAAGGAAGTCCTCTATGTTTTTCGAAGAATATTTTCTTTTGTGGATTTGTATTTGATTCACTTGTATATGTATTAAATAATGTTCCAAGAGTTAGTTGTATAACAGAAGTGATTTCAAATTTTAAAATGGTTTTTATTCCACTTATTAACTTTTGAAAATTTCTTCTCTTATATATATCATCAATAAGAGTTATAAAATTACTCTTTTTTTGTCTTCTATCTTTCACTTTTTCTTCCTCTATTTGTGTCGTTCATTTTTCATTTATTTTCAAACATCGAAATGTTGTAGAAATATATTTGTTGGTTATAAGAATGTTGCTCATAACATAAGATGTAGTAGAGCAATAAAGAGTGAGAGAGAGGAGACTAAGAGAGTGTATGAGAAAGAGGAGAGCGGAACAATTAAATAACAAAGTGTGAGAGATCAATTAGCTTAGGCCATCCAAAAAATTTTGGTCATTCATTCGTTGAACCCAACTTTTCAATAATATTATATCCAATGTCTTGTGTTAATTAATTAAAGTACATGTTAAAAAGTAAAATTAAGACATCATATTCTCAATTTAAAATTTCACCCATTGTTATAAACACAAAGTTGATTTTCAAAGATTAGGAAATCGTCCTAGCATGTTTACTTTCATAGTTTAGTATTAGCTTTACAATTACTTCTCAATATCAGTCATTGTTAGCATAACTCAACTAATAAAGTCACTACAATTCCAATAAAAAAGAATCTCACTCGTACATGTCGAAAAAAAAACCATGACTGAATATTGAATATCAAGTTATTGTTCAAAACAATTTAGTTTTTTTTTTAAGTGCTATTAGTAATTATTAACTTTAGGACTATTACCAAATATTAAATGCTAAATGTAACTCAAAACAAATGGTTCCTTATTTATTAGAATGCACCTAGATACAAATCACAAATGTCTATCTTATAGATGCCAATATATTTATTAATTGGCACATGCAATTATAAAGATCTCAATAGATGAAGATATCAACCACGCATGACTTGATACTTTCCAATCAAGTAAAAAACGAGTTAAATTGTATCTCTTAATTTTCTCAAACTCAAATGGTGTGATTGTTGGGCTAATTTTTAATTAAATTATAGTATATGAAAGAATGATTTTTTTAGTAATCAAAATTGTGGAAACCTATTATTTATTGGTATGCATGGCCTATTTTGACTTGGAAAGAAAAAGTTTTATGTATATTATTATTAATGAAATAAAACACCAAGTCAATGTCAAATGTATTCTCATAACATATTCACTTGCGTGTCAAATTAGATTATTTATACTTTCAATGTAAATAATATACAACTTTTCCTTCTTTTTTTTTCCCTTACAATAAATAAATAAATATAATAATAATAATAAACAATTCCCTAATAATAATAATAAAAATAAAAGACACAAACATGAACCTTTTCATTGAAGAATCTATTTAAAATTTGATTCTAAGACTTAAAATTTAGTCCATGTAATTTTATAGAACTTAATCAATAGTCTATTTAGTTCGATAAATTTTCATAGACTACCTCACAAGTTACAAATATGGATAACCAACTTAAGATAGGGGTTTGAAAACTGACGTTCCACTAGAAATTTAGATGCAAGAAAATGCGCTAGTCTACATAAGAGGACAGCCCAAAATATTATTCTCTAAACAATCAATAAGAATCCCATCAAAAGGTTTCAAGGAATGATTAGTGGGAGACCATTTCCATTTCATTTTGACTATTTATGAGGATGATTTTATGAAATGAGATAAGAGTAAATTTTAATGGAGCAAAAATCAATCTACCATTTAACAAATATATAATATATATTGACTAATATTAGAAATATTAAGAAAGAAACCTTGATTCCACCCATCTTCTTTTTTGCCTGTTTTGACAAATAATATCATGGCTTCTTTTATTGACTCAACAATCAACCTTTTGGTATCATCTCTCATCGCTATCCTTCATTCATTCTTCTACTATAGTCTATTCCCTTTTCTTTTTTTTTGGCTTTTCCCACCACATCTTCTTCAATTTCTGATCCTTTTCATCATTACAAACTTCCCCAATTGCCTCCATCATGTCTTCTTCTGCTTCTTCTTCTTCTTCTTCATCCTTTCTTTTCTCCGCCGTAATCTCGATTTTATTATTCATTTCCACCTCTGTTTCTGCTACAGAGTTTGTCTTCAACACCAATTTCACTTCCACTAATACTTTGCTCTTCGGCAACGCCACCATTGATTCTTCCGTTCTTATTCTCACTAGAGATTCCCCTTTCACCATCGGCCGTGCTCTTTACCCTTTCAAAGTTCCCATCCATTTCTCCAATTCTTCATTTTCCTTTGCATCTTCTTTCATTTTTTCTGTTGCCCCTCAACCACATCTTCTCCCTGGCCATGGATTTGCTTTTCTCTTCACACCCTTTACTGGAATCAACGGAACTAGCTCAGCTCAGCATTTGGGGCTTTTCAATTTCACCAATAATGGGAGCCCCAATAACCATGTCTTCGCTGTTGAGTTCGATTCGTTTCAAAATCTGGAGTTCAACGACACCAATGATAACCATGTGGGTGTGGATTTGAATTCTCTTGAATCTATTGCTTCCTTTGCAGCTGGGTTTTGGAGTGGACCTGATGATGGAGAATTCAAGGAATTGAAGATCAATAATGGAGAAACTTATCAGGTTTGGATTGAATGTCTTGATTCTTTAGTTAATGTCACAATGGCTGAAGTGGGAATGAAAAGGCCTAGAAAACCATTGATATCTCTGTTTGTTAATTTCTCTGTATTGCTTTTGGATGAGATGTATGTAGGATTTACAGCAGCCACTGGGCAATTAGTTCAAAGCCATAAGATATTATCTTGGAGTTTTAGTACCTCCAATTTGTCTATAGGTGATGCTTTATTGATAACAGATTTGCCATCATTTGTTCTTCAAAAAGAGGGCTCCATTTTTAACTCAAGAGCTTTCATATTGGGAATAACTTTGGGGGGTGTTGGACTTGTGATTATCTGTTGTTTTATAATCTATGGTGTTGTAATTATCAAAAAAAGGGGAAGAAAAAAACCAAAGGATGATGAAATTGAAGATTGGGAGTTAGAATATTGGCCGCATAGGTTTGCTTATGAAGATGTTTATGAAGCAACTGGCGGGTTCTCAGAAGCCAATGTAATTGGATCTGGGAGAAACGGGAAGGTCTATAAAGGGACATTAGGGAGATCAAAAGTTGCTGTGAAGAGAATCTCTGTTGAAGCTGAGAGTGGAATGAGGGAATTTGTAGCTGAGATTTCAAGTTTAGGAAGATTAAAGCATAGAAATCTAGTTAAGCTTATAGGATGGTGCAAAAAGGAGAAAGGAAGCTTAATCTTAATGTATGATTACATGGAAAATGGAAGTTTAGACAAGAAACTATTCGAGTGTAATGACAATGAAATGCTGAGTTGGGACAAAAGAATGAAAATTTTGAAAGATGTAGCCACAGGGTTGCTTTATCTACACCAAGGCTGGGATTCCAAGGTTCTGCATAGAGACATAAAAGGAAACAACGTGCTACTCGACAAGGACATGAATGCAAGGTTGGGAGATTTTGGGTTGGCTCGAATGCAACCCCATCAAAAAACGGCAGACACAACTCGTGTAATGGGGACTGTCGGGTATCTGGC
The DNA here is from genome assembly GCA_025688845.1 of Cucumis hystrix. Classification (NCBI taxonomy): domain Eukaryota; kingdom Viridiplantae; phylum Streptophyta; class Magnoliopsida; order Cucurbitales; family Cucurbitaceae; genus Cucumis; species Cucumis hystrix. The sequence goes on along the minus strand of CM046883.1, from coordinate 2,481,974 downwards.
ACCAGAGGTGGTTCGAACAGGGAGAGTATCAGCACAAGCAGACGTTTTTGGGTTCGGAGTGTTGGTTTTGGAGGTGGTTTGTGGGAGGAGAGCAATAGAAGAAGGGAGGCCATGGTTGATAGATTGGGTAAAAGGATTAATGGAGAGGAATGAGATTGGATTAGCAGTTGATGAGAGATTGAGAGTTGAGGAAATAAGTGGGAATGAGATTGATGAAATGGAGAGAATGGTTTGTTTGGGATTATTATGTGCACATAATGAAGCTGGTGCAAGGCCAACAATGCAACAAGTTGTGAATATTTTGTGTGAGAGAAGTGGAAGTGGTTCAAATGATGGATTGTTAAATAGACTAAGATCAACAAGAATACTCTCTGAGATTTCTCAAGGCAACAATTTTCAGCAAAATCATCCAACGTTTGAAGAAATCAAAACGTCTTCATCTTCAACATCACTCATTGAATCTGATATTTTAAAGAACGGCCGCTAGCAGCACAAAATTTTGATTGTTCTTATTTAAATACGACAGATTGTCTTAGATATGTAAAGTCAGTGTTTTATACTATGTTTAATTGATGATATTATTGCACTTTTTTATTCATTTATTTTGATTCTTTCTATGTATGTTTAAGTATGTAAAAGGTTACTAGATTATGTGTTTACATATGGTGCAGAAGTTATATAAAATGTTTTTAAAATTGATTTGGCATTTGTTGGAATTTATAATTTAATTTTAATATTAACAATCTTCATGTTATTTTAATTTTTTTTTTATCAATTGGTCAATATGTTCATTGATATTTATATTATATTGTTTAAAAATTTCATGAAACATAAAACATAAGCAATAAAATAAAATCAAATGTGAATGGAATATAAATAAATAAAGAGAAATTACGTGCAAAATTATTGAAAATATTTATAAATATAACTAAACTTTAAAAATGAATCAAAACATTGATAGGAACGGATATCATTGATATATTCTGAAATTTTGTTATATCTTGCATTTTTTTAAAATTTATTTTGCTATATTTGAAAGCAGTGTGCATAAGTAAAATACATCAACTCGTTTAAAAAGTGTGAATATATTAATTTAAACAATTTTTGACCATTTTTTTATATGATTTTCTAAAAAATATCCAAACCAACCTTGAATTTATCTTAATTAAAAGTTTACATTTATGACCAAAGAAGCTTTTAAAGAAATAAAATAAATATAAGTTGCTTTTGCTTTCAATATTGCGGGGATAGCTCAGTTGGGAGAGCGTCAGACTGAAGATCTGAAGGTCGCGTGTTCGATCCACGCTCACCGCATTTTTTTTTATTACAATATACGAACACAATTGAATCTCACTTATATATTTCGTTATTTTTGTATTTTAAATAGATAAATGTACAACATGAATGGTTCATCCATAAGATTATGAACATAGACAAAAAGATAAAGGAGAGATGGCACATAGAAGCATATTGATGAATTCCAAAACGCGTGAAAATTTGAATTTGTTTTATTAATTGAATAATGAATAATGGTAATGAACATAATAGTTAATTTAGAAATAATATATCAATCAATTTTTATAAATAGTAGATTTGTCTAACTTGACATGACTGCCAACCTGCCTTTCCCTTTCAATAATTTTCAATTACATATTTCAAGATTTTTATAAGATTTTTCTACCTAATGTAGCTGTGTAAAAAGCATTTTGTTCAAAAGGCAACACTATACAATAACTTTATTAAAATGTACCTTCCATATTTTGAATTTTTTTTCTTTCTAAAAGTCTTTGTATATTACTTATAAGAAAAATTATGAACTTAAATTTAGAAAGTGAGACCAATAATAATGCCAAGTATAACTTTAAAATTGCTTTAAATTGATGGAATAAAAGTTTTGAAATGAGGTTTATAGGTTTAAAAAAATATTTTCATTTTAATTTATAATTAAATTACTCCAAATTTTCAAATTTAGAGAGTAAAATATTAGATTGGTTTTTTCAAGAAAAATCGTAGAAGGATTGTATGTTATAACTCCACTAATCTAATCGAATATCTAATAATCAATTTAATTTATCTAAAATTTTTTTTCCTTTTACTTTTTTTCTCGTGACAATACGTGGAGGTGGAAGATTGAATCTCAAACCTCTAAATAAATTGCATTACATTTATATCAGTTAAACGATTTCATATTGACTAATTAAGCTAATTTTAATTAGTGTGATAAGAAAATCACAGTTGAAAGAAGTATATGTTGGATGTATACATAGCGTAATTATGGAAAGAGAAAATAGAGTGAGAGAGATGGTCCCTTTCTCTTTCCCTTTCATAATAACAGAAGTAGGTGTTGGATGGAAGAAAGTGGAACAATTTGAATATTCAAATATAAAATGAGTTAAATGTTTAGATTAAATTCATTCATTATACATCTCAAACTCCGTTATCGAAACCATCATATTAAATTGATGTTTCATGTACAAGTTTAACCATGTATGATAGTTAAATTTGTAGTTTTTCAATTTGAATGAGTTATGTTTGATTTTAGTCCAATAATAATTAAATTTAGTTGAATTTAACATATGTTTCAATTTTTATATATTTTATTATGTTTTGTAGCATTACATTGCAAATAGAAAAAGTTCTCTCATTTTGTTAGTTTTATTTTCATTTGTTCTTGAGTTGAGTTAAAGCAAACATCCAAAAAATCTATCAAATCTTAATAGTTCGAGGTTAAGAGTTAGTCATTGTACTCATTGAAATCTACTTACAACTTGTGCAAAACGAATAATCATCTTCAATACATCACTAGTAAAAAATTGTATCTCAACTTTGTTTGGAGTCTGTTTTGAAGTTGTTTCAAGTCTTTTACTTATTTTAATATCTAAACTTTTAGATGAATTGAGTCACTTTGGTATTATAAATTAAATTCTAAACTATGGTTAATTAACAAGTTGATTGAGTTAAGGAGAGAGAGAGAGAAAAAGCAATTGATAGTTGTGATTAGGCATTTTGAGAATCTCAATGCAAAATATCAAAGAAAAAGACGAAAAGGTTGTGAAAGTAGAAGGACACTTTTGGCTATCAAAACACTTTTAATTTATTTTTCCCCATTTATTTAACCAAATATTTTATAAACCCTTTTATATTTGATTCAAATCATTCAACCTTACTTTTTCCAAAATAAAATAAAATAAAATCCCCTAAACCTTATCCCATATTCTCAAACCGCACATGCATTCACTAATTATAAGCCTACTTTCATTATTATATTTCAACTTTCCTTTTAATATTCATGAGACCCACATAAGGAAAATGGATCATCTTTTTATTCTCTACATTTTCAATAGGATAACCACTCATCTCTCTCTTATCTATATCATCATTCCTCATTCTGTATAATGTTGAATGTTTTCAACACTTTCTAAGATATTAATTAAACTCTTATTTTAAAACTATCTTCAAATTTGACTTTTTCCTATTATTTATTTATTTTTAATATAAGCATTTCCTTCATGAAAGACAAATTTATTTAGTTAAAAGTTCTCTTTTAAAAATTTTATTTTTCTTAAACATACTTAAAAATGGTAGAAAATTACACATAAAAGAAGAAAATAAAGTAAATATTGAAGATCATATACTTGTGAAATGTTAGTTTAGAGAGCCTTATTCCTACCAAAATTTTAAATCCCAAGAATATTTAATACAATAAAAATATTAAACTTTTAACCTTTTCTTATAAACCATTGAAATTTTAAAACCCTACTTTTTTTTTTTTTTGGTAAAATAAGTATAGCTCTCCGATTTTTAAATTAGTATTTTATTTCTATAATATTGTTTATTTGATTTGCAAAAACTCTTATTATGTGTTGATTTATACATATTTATCACAATATACATTTTTCATTAAGTTGTTTTGTGTCATTGCTCATGCTTGGTTGTGGTCGGTTTCAATAATACTTAAATTTTACTAAGTGTCCACTTTTTCTTTGTCCATGTGGTGAACCTAATTAAATTTGTCTCCAAACAACTATAGGTTTGATATGTTATTCCAAGGTTTTGTTACTTTTTTCTATATCATTCGTAGAGTATTTTTTTTCAATGGGCTCTTATACCACTGGTTTCTTTTTCTTTAATATGAATGCAAAGAGTAGGTAATAAGTTGTTGTAGCAAATAAATTTATTTAATAAGACTATGGAATGGTTCAAATATTAATTATCCTATTAGGTTGATATATATTATAACGCTTTGTTTTTATATTAAACGTGATTAAAAAGATTTGAAAACACAATTGATTGACAAAAGTTGATACAACAATTTTTTTTAGAATAAAAATTAAATTCATATGAATTTTTCTATTGTGTTCTATATAGCCACCTGTAAAATGTTTTCCATTTGTTCAATGCTAAAAAAAAGTAAACTCCACTATTTTGGATTAAAATATCAAAAGTCTTGTTTTTGTTATAAACCATTAAAAATTTGTTACATAAGAATAAAGTCAAGAGTGAGAATACTTAAAAGTCTTTTAACTTTGATCACTTGTGTATTTTTTTTTTTTTTTTTAAAGGAGAATAAAGGGAATTAAAATATTATTTAAATTAATAAATAAAATATTAAGTACTTTTAAAACTAATATCAAAATATGTGAGAATAAATTGAAACTATTTATAAATTATAACAAAATCATTCCATTCTTTATAGGCTCATCTGAGTTTTTTCGTTGTCTTTTTTTTTTTTTGCTATATTTTATAAATTGTTTCAATTTTTTTTTTTTTGCTATTTATACCATTCCTTCCAAAAATATTTTATTTTTGTTATAGATTCAATATGTGATATTTTATTGCTAACCTTTTATATTTCTTTTTGTTTATAATATAATGAAATGATTGATCCACCTTTTATTAGACATTGAAACTTTTAAAAATATATAAAAATTAATAAAATTTGAAAATTGAATTTTCTCCCTCTTTCATGAAATTATTTCGTACAACTTACCATAGATAATTTGACAAGTAGGATGTGACATTAATTAGATGGCCACTAAAATACTATATTTGTTTGACACAAAGTGCACACTAGATATCTAAAATCATAAGACACATGGTGAAATAATGATCATCTATATATCCATAGTATTTATAATAGTTACATAATTCCGACGACAATAATAATAAAGTCAAGAGTGAGAAAATTAGTAAGAATATTTAAAGTCTTTTAACTTTGATCCCTTGTTTTTTTTTCTTTCTTTCTTTTTTCCTTAAAAAGGAGAATTAGGGATTTTCTTTAAAATGTACAAATAAAGGGAATTAAAATATTATTTAAATTAATAAATAAATATTTTGTACTTTTAAAACCAATCAAAAAATAGAATATTTTTATTTTTAAATATAGCAATAAAATTAAAACTATTTTACCAAGCAAAATCATTAAATTTTCTATAGATCATTTGAGTTCTTTTTTTGCTATATTTTATAAATAATTGTAAGATTTTTTTTTTGTTATTTATGACAATTCTTTTTAAAAAATATTATATCTATGTTATAGATTGAGTATGTGATATTTTGTTGCAACATTTTATATTTCATAGTTTTTTCTTTACAGTATAATAAAATTATCGATCCACCTTTTACGTAGACATTGAAAGCTTACAAAAATATAGAAATTAATGTTAACATGCCAATGAAAATTTAATATGGTATTTAACTAATTGATTTATTGTTTCATATTTTTTTTTCACATGAAACAATTAATTTGAAGGAACATTTTAAAAAATAACAAAATATTGAAACTATTTATAAAATTAACAAAACTCACCAAACTCCTCTATAGTTCATTTGAAAATTTTGTAATATTTTGTAAATAGTTTTGTGCTATTCATGACAATTCTTCTAATTCAATTAATTTTGAACGTAATTTTGACATCAATATGTGCAAAGGTTAGAAATTTCAATTTCATTCGCACCTTATTAAAAAAATAAATAAAATGTTTGGGCATCTAAATCCTTCTTCATTAGTCATATCTTGAAAGAAGTAACATCTATAAATAAATAAATTAATGAACATGTTTCCTTAAATACAAATTAATTGCTATTGTTTTGGACAAAATGTTAAATAGCTTTTTTATTATTTAAAAGGAAAAAAAGGAAGAAAGGGTATAATTTTTGTGTGTTGTGAATTGTGATGACGGCCAAGTGAAGATGGCCACGTCAGCTTTGGAACAATTTGTTTCTTTAATATATATATCAATGGATCGGGTCCTCCACTCCTCGTGAATGAAAACAGCTATACCCAAAAAGTCACAAATCAATCATGTTGTCCTTCAAATGACAACATTGCCCCTCTTTTACACATTTTATTACTATTTTTCCATTCAAACTCTACTCAAATAAAAATAAAAATAGTATACCCATCAAACACAAACTACTTTAATCATAATACCCAACTCAACACCTCAAACCCCTCAAATGTTTCTAAAGTGTTTTAGATATTAAGTTACTGTGACTTATAATAACTTTAAATATAGTAGTTTGTAAGAATACGAAGGCGACATAGAATGAATATTATAGTTTTGAAATATTAGTAACACCTAAGAACAATGAAGCGAATAGAAATGGATGAATCTACACACACTTAGAAGTTTAAAACCCGAAGGCTGAAGAGTGTGTCAATGAATGTTTGGTGGTGTGTGGAAATAGTAGAACAATAAAGGGGTTGGTTATATAGTAGAATTTTGGAGGTTTGGGAGGAGGGAGGAGCCCACACTGAATTTGGATAAAGCTCACACACCAACGTTTCTACATAAATCCACGTGTCGCCTATACTGCCAGCTGTCCTAGATAACTGCGCCACATAGCTGAATGTCGCCACGTTTCACTTCTGATTCCGACTACTCCTTTTCCCAATTATTCTTCACAGCCTAAATACCAGATAAGTTTTGGTTTTCGGATAGGATCACGACAAAAATACCCAATAAAACACATCAAACAAATCAAACTACACTACAAAACTACCTATTTCTTTTTAATATTTCTCTTCCATTTTGGGGTTATTTCAATTTTAATAAAATTACAAAAATACTTTGGTTTCTTTATAGTAATTTGAAAGAGAAAAAAGAGTGATATTGTATTGGAGGATTATCCGAACTATTTTGTAATAGTAAATAATAATTAGATTAGCAGACGTGGAATTAGCTGTCTAATCCACAAGGCAGTGGACCCCATCTTTTCTTTCACGCGGCGGCTCGTTCGCCCAGCTAGGATGCCTGGACCCCACCCCCATATTTCACCTATAAATACCTCAAACCTTCCTTTTCCTTGTCAAATACCACGTCAATCTCCTCTAACTTCTTCTTCTTCTTCTCATATCTCTCACTAAACCAATGGTGAAGATTCCAGTAAATGTGCGGACTTCCGCTGAGGATAGTGACTTCACGTGTGGAACGGCTAGCTTTTCCGATGTCTTTTTTAGGTATCTAGAGGACGGTGAGACGTCGTCATCCGGGAGTTTCTGTAACTCTGACGACGAAGAGGAACAAAACTCCTTCGACGTCGAAGAGAGTAAGGCGTTTTGGAATTCTCAGGATGAACTTCTCCAGGTACTCACCCATTTTAATCTCCTCATTTCACTCGATCCGATTTTAATTAGATCAAAAAACAAAAAGGAGATGAAGAAAACAGAATTCCGTAAATTAATCATTGAATTTCATTTTTCAGACGACCTTACGGAGAACGACTTCGGTGGAGTCAAGAATCCGCCGAGCGACGGCGGAGATTCTAAGGGAAATAAGCATAGAATCAACGATATGCGAGTGTGGGACGTCGCCGTCAGGAAGCTGCCGGAGCTGCTGGCAGAGAGAGATCTGTAATCGGTTACGAATCACCGGTTTAAATTGCGCTGTGTGCAAATCGAAATGGAGAAGCTCATCAGACATTCCATCAGGTGAAAAGATATATATGAATAAACTTATTTATCAACGGAAAATCCGTAAAGGAATTGAATCTGATTAGAAGAAGCCCTAGTTTTTCAGGGGAACATTCGTATTTAGAAGTGTTGGACAATTCAAATTCGAGAAGAGGGGAAGTACGGGTGGTGATCGAGCTCAATTTTAGGGCAGAGTTCGAGATGGCGAGAGCAAATGAAGAATACAACAAATTAATCCGGCGATTACCGGAGGTTTTTGTGGGGAAAGCGGAGAGATTATGGTCATTGATTAAGATCTTATGCACGGCGGCGAAGAGGTGTACGAAAGAGAAGAAGATGCATCTGGCTCCATGGAGGAAACAGAAATATATGCAATCGAAGTGGGTGGGGCGGAGAGAGAGGGAGAGGGCGGCGACGGTGATGGTACCATTGCCGGTGAGTTTCACGGAGCGGCCGGCGAAATCGAAGGCGTCGATGTTGACATTCGATCTTCTAGATAATTTGGGTGGCCTGCATTGTACTGCTGTTGAAGTTGTTTGAGGCGATTTTGGTAATTGTGCTTGCTTTCTTAGAAAATTGTATATATAAATCAAATCTTTATTTTTTCCTTTTTCTAATGCCCAGAGTTGTTATCAAGTTGTGTATTTTGTAGGTTCAAATAAATCTTTCTTTCTTCCCTCTCTATATTTTGATTATGAAAATCTAAATTATTGATCTTATGATTATATATATTTAGAAATCTATGGTGGAAAAACTTAAGATCCGAAATTATAGTGTGACGGTGACTTCCAATTCAAGAATTCTATTTATGAAGGAGTAATATTGTAACTTAAGATAATATATAATATAGTTTATATTTTAAGCTAAAATTGGTATTTGTTTTTAACATACAATGCTTTGACAAAGTATATTTTAAAGTAGCAGATTGGAATTGGAGAGGCAATGAGATCTACAATGCAAAACCATAACTTGGAACCCTCAACTAAGTTGTGTTTTTAACATATAAAATTATCTAAACAATTTACTTTAAATTTTTTATTTTATTAACTAATTTCTTACCCTTGGATTTTCTTAGAAGATATGGAACCATTTATATTTTATTAATATAAATAGATGTTCAGCTTATTAGTGTGTTTAGTTTAGTAACCATAACTGCTATTAGTGTCTTGTGTCTTGTCAACCATTAGTGTGTTTAGTAACCACAACTGTAAACATTATCTAGTAGTATCTACCATGTATCAAACAAATATGACTTTTTAGTGGCTATGTAATCAACCTTCTACTAGTAAAGTGTCACGGTTATTCTTGTCTAGGGTGTTATTTGTTTATGGTCGTATGTTCAAATACTCCGATTTATCTTATCTTTATGTTTTATGTTTAGTTTAGCTACTTGCTTTTCATTTCATGTAATAAATCTATAGTGTGACATTTCGACCTTTTCATATGCAAACTTATCAGAGTTGAAAAAGTCTAAAATGTACTAGGGGAGGTATAGTAGTTAAATTTCCGCCCAAGCATTGTCACACTCTTTGCAAGCAAACCTTTTCCCTTGCAATTGATAGTCTTCATTGTATATTGTAACGTCGATTTCAATGATTTTTTTTCTCGTGTTTTATAAACAATTTTCTTAAAAATGCGAAGGAAGGTTACATCATACGCTTAGTTTGTCTTAGACTTTCAAACTTTGACTAATTGACTTGTTCATCAAGTTGAACAAGTTCGAACAAGTGTTACACAATCGTTCGTCCCGAAGTTGAAATGCTACGATTGTGACACCAAGTTATATAAATAGAGGGCTTTGGTGGATTTGTAAAGACACACCAATATTGGATGGTTTTTCAAAGAAATTGGGAGATAGTGGATTTCTTTAAGAGTTTCTAAATATTTAATTTTCTTAATTTCTTAATTTATATATTATATAATATTATATTATTTTTATTATATTTTTTCGATTTCTGTATTTCAGTTGTGCCCCGTTTTCACAACACGTTTATAGTTTTTACATTGCACTTTTTTAAATACTTCTTTTTAATGATATCATGTTTTTACATTTTTCTTTTTTGCATTAAATAAATTTTATTTTTTAGCCTAATAATGTGTACTATCACTATGTAGGGAGTGATTTAGACTTCATAATTCTTCCTAATGTATTGTAGTTTGTTCATTCATAGCTTCATCTGATGATGATATACCTATTGTCTTGTGGTCTTTTTTATTTTTCATTTTTTTTTATATAAATAGGGATACTAACGATGATAACATTGATAAAACATTCTAATTATTAATCTAAATAAAATTTATATATTTTGTGACTAATAGAAATATTTGTCAATGTAGATATTTGTCGATATGTTCATAAAATTGAAATTTCGATATTGACATCTATAATGAAATTTTAATCTTTGATAGCCTTTTAATTGTATATAAGAATTCTAAGGTTACAACCTTTCTATAAAAAAAATAATAAAAATTTGAATTTGAATATTTGTTAAGAAAAACTTTAGCGTATTTTTCTTAAGTGATCAATAAATTAAAATTGTGTAAAATTAATGATGTGATATATAACATAATGTATTATTTCGATTATTGTTTGATTGGGTTGGGCTGGTTATTATGAATAGTCCAAGAAACGTGAGTGTTTTTACTACAATCTAAGCCCCAATCCAATCATATGGTTCACATACATTGGGTCTTCCAAGATCCCTCGTTTGACTCTCATGGGTCTTGTAAGCTCCATCAGGCTCTCCTTAAAGAGTCCTGTGAGGTCTCTCTAGGCTTTGATCGATCCCTTTGATCTCTACTATGCTTTCTTCTACGAGTTATCTAAGCTTTCCTATGCTTTTGATCCTATGGATTATGTGTGCTCTATTAGGCTTCTCCATATATTCTTTAAGCTCTTTCGACTCTTTTTTAAGGCTCTAGTTGGTCCTATGTGCTTCCTTGAGGTCCTCCTCTCATAGGGGTCCTATTTGCTCCCTCAAGGCCCTTCCATGGATTTGTTTTTACCTGATCTATGTAGGCTTTTCCTTATTGGGTTCTCTAAGCTTCCTCCAGGCTCTTCCAATTTATGAATTTTCATACCTTTCCTAGGACTCAATGGGTTATCCTGAGAGTTGTTTCCATAGATCCTAGACGTTCAGCCTCATATCTCTCCTGGACTTTTGGACTCAATATATCTTAAATTTACACACAACATAGATAATAAAACGCACCTTAGCTCCTTCGATCATAATGCCTATACATTAGAGAAAAAATTAAGTTACGTGAAGAAACAAAAAAGGAAAGTAGGAAAAACCTAGAAGTTTTCAAGTGTATTGTTGCTCTCAAATTAATCCGATGTCCATGTGAACAAAGACTTTATAAAAGAGAATACTTACAAAGTATTACATGTGTTCATCGATATATATAGGCCAAGTCTTTAGACGAAAGGACCACTTTAGATATGAAATTATTGATCATTAACCTTTTACTTTACGATTTCAAATATAATTTTTTTAAAAAGCTTACAATGTCCATGGAGCATTTATAAGGATGGGTAGTGGGTTGTTATAATTGGCGATTATTATTATAATCTTTGACTATAGTAATGTGGAATCATTTCCAACTTGGTTTAAATTTGCACGTGAGTCATTGAGTTCAAACTCAACAATTGTTACTATAAGCTTCATTTTTTAACCACTCTTAGAATATGTTTGAAAGTGACGATTCTCAAATGGTTAAAACTATATCATTATTAAATTAAAAAATATTTACTTTTATTATCAATTTTTTTAAGTATTTACTTTTATTATTAATACAACAATTTCATCCCTTCTAATCTTTTCGTTATTAAGTTTGAAATAATAAAAAAAGTTTCATTTTGGTATCCAAGTTTTGATTAATATGTGCATTTAATCTTGAATTTTAAAAAAATATATTTTTTTTGGAGTTTTAAGAATAAACTTATTTGATTCTTGAATTTTCAAAATGATAATTAAAAATTAAAAATTAAGATAAAGTAATAAAAATACTTTATCAAAGTACAAAAAAGTATGATAAGTCACCTATTAGTCATTTTGGATAAATAGAAAACAAAGAAACAAAGGTGCTAACGAGATTATCTCAAGTAAAATTTTTGAGTTTGAAAACTCAAATTAAAAACATTTACAAGGTTGAAATGGGTTTGTTGGGAAGGTTATCCTAAAAAACACGTACAAGAACTTCAACCAACTTTTAAAATAACTATATTTATCATATATAAGTGTGAAATGTCTATATTATTGAATAAATCATAATAATTCAAAATATGTAAGGATGATTTACATATGAATATATATAGACCTAAAAAAAATAAAAATAAAAATAAAAAATTCTAATAATTCATAAACCCTAATTTTCCTTTAACAATACCAATACATAATACTAACTAAAATCTTGTAAACTTTAATGGACAAATATCAAATATATATCCATTATTATAACAATCCCAACATTAATTAAAAAATTGAATCTTAAAGTTAAACCTTAAAATCTTTTTAATTATATATATATATATCATACATGAAATTCAAATGAAATTCAAATTTAGGTTGGATCAACGGTGGCATTATGAAATTCAAATTTAGATTAGGTCAACTTGAATTTGGTCAAACTTAATGCACACCATATTTAATGAACAAAAAATGTAATTTTCGCTCATTGCCGCTAATGTTAACTATGTACACATTTACAAATTCCAAATCCTATTAAAAAAAAAAAAAAAGTAGACCACAAAGGATAATGCTCAAAAGGATAATAGTGGCCTAAGGGGTCAAAGTCAAAGAAATTTCTAGTTAGCTTTAAATATATTAAAGTTCTTTTGTAGTTGTTCTAACTTTTAAAACAATCCTTATCAACTTTATTTTTTTTTAAAAAAAAAAATCATTAAAAAAAGCAAGAAAATAATGTTTGGTAAATTTTAATTATTCAAATTAAAAAAAAAGGTATAGTGTTAGATAAACTAATACTAAATGGGTGTAACTTAATTATATGAACCAAAATATACTTTTAAATATTTTTATATTTAAGAGTAATTATGAATAAAATATTATCGAACAAAACAAAACTGCTGACCTAATAACTCAACTAGTACCTCTGGATCACTAAAATTTGATGTGAACGATAAGGTTTGAAAAGCAAACTTTAATTTTCAAAATTGAAAGCAGCTAGAAATGGTGAATACTCCATTTAAGTACGAAAAAACAAAAGGAAGGGTAAATTAGGGAAAAGTGGGTGGGTGGGTGCATGAGTCATGAGTTATGAGTCTATGACCATACACTTAGAAAGGGCATTGGCATTAGCCGCAATTCAAACAGTGACATAAAGATGAACTTCCCAATTTGGGGGTCACATCGCCATGAAAACATCTCTCCATCCACACTTCATCACCTTCCTCTTCTTTTTCTCTTTTCCATCATTGCATTGTGATGATGGTTCTTAATTAATACATGTTTGATTCAAATAATTCTGGAATATATACATCATACCATCAACTAATTCGTGTGATTTCAAAAAGTTCAAGGATGAAAGAAATTTCTATGTATTTTGTGGGAAAATGATAGAGATCATATATATAAAGTTGATCTAAATATTACGTTAGAAAAATATTTTTCTTCTCCGAGCTTTCTAAAGCTCAAAGTAACAATTTAGTTCTTAAATTTTGGTTTATAACGATTTAAGTTCTTCTATTTTCAATTTTGTAATTATGTAGTCCCTAAACTTTAATATGTAATTATATTTAGTTCTTGTATATACTTTCAAATGTGTGCTAATTTAGTCTCTAACGTAAACAAATGCATTAAAATTAGATGTTAATTTTTATTATTTTATGACGTAGAGTTTGTGTTTTATAAAAAATATCATTAAATCTTAACCCTAATTTCTACCATATAAGTAAATTAATTATTACATAGTAAAGTTTAAGAAACTAACTTATTATAAGATTGAAATTATAGAGATTAAATTTTCACAAATCAAAGTTGAAGAACTAAATTGTTACTTTTATAAAAGTTTACACTAAAAGTATTATATAGTAATGTACACACTAATTCTTTTCCTGGACACGTAAAATTTCCCGAAACCGTATATGTAAATGTGTATTGTTTTTTTTTTTTTTTTCTCTCCCTTTTTAGATAATGAGTTATTGTTGGTAAAACGGAGAAAAATTTGAAGAATTTAAGAAAAGGTTGAAAAAAAGTATGTAATATATACTAATTTCATAGAAAATATTTATGATTAAAAAATTGGGAGGAAATTTGTTAAGAATGTTAGGTATATAGGTATAGTCATATATTTAATTGGACTTAAATTGTCAAATTAATCCAACGATTTAAAAAAGTTTTAGCGAAGGATATATGAATTATTTGACTTATATTAATTTTGTAGTTAGAATGAGAACCAAATTTAAACTTATATATGATTGGCCTATGTATAAAAAGAAAATAAAAAAGAGAAGTGCAGAAAGTATATTTAAAGGATTGTGTGTACCCTACAATTTAGAGAATAAGAATATGTTTTGTAAATCTTAATGGAGTTAAATTAACTATTCTAACAAAATATAAGAATAATGTCCCAATCTTGAGAATTTTTTTTTTCTTATACATATATACACATATATATGAATAAAGACAAAATGGAAAATAATGCTAATACTTTAGGAATGAAACACAAAGTTTTAGTAGAATTCAAAAGATAAGTCTAAAAATAATATTGGTTTTATTGTTAGATGTGAAATCAAATTTACTTTACTAAAGTTGAGTCCCACTTTTTTTTTCTATTTTTGGAAAAGTCTCCTCTTTTTTTTTAATATAAAAGCATAAGCATTTTGGAGTCCATAACCTATAGTTTATTAAATCAGATTTTATTACTAATTGGGTCTTTTTCATTATATTATAATATGATGCAAAGATTCCTAAAATAATAATAATAATGATAATAAGGAATAAGACAAAGAATCTTGCCAGGTTGACTATATATATATATATATATATATATATATATATAGTTTATAATTAAATATGAGTGCCAAAATGAACCTAAATTGATTATCAATAGAACTCACATTAGTACCTTTCGAATTTGATCCAAAATGCCAAAATAGTTGCTATATTTGATAAGTAATAAGTGTATTATTTTCAACTTTGGTAGAATTTGTATGTGCAAATAAAGTTACCTCACTCAATTATGGAAGAAAGTAACCCATGGAACATGTAAGGAAAAACAATTACTTTTATTGTTATAAGACCCTTTAGATGGTACTTAAAGTAAAGTCATCGAGATCTTTGTTTAAAGTGAACAATATCATACAAATGTGAAGATAGGTACATGTTTTATTATAATTATGAATGAGTTTTTTATTTTGTTTGAGTACAAAAATTGTAGGAATAAGGATCGAACTAATCACCTTTAGGATTCAATTCTCAGTAAATTGTATAATTTAGATTCTTTATTAAGGTTTAGATATGAAATTCATACGCACATTCAATTTTTGTACGTACGTAGGCATCTTCAAATATTGGATTAAATGCATGTTTGGATTGATTTAAGAAAAAATGTTTTTCAAGAAATTCATTTTTTTTTAAATTGGTTAAAATAAATTTAAAAATATATTTTGAATGACTTTCAAACACTTTAATTTTTTTTAAAATAACTTATTTTTTAAATTAAACACTTGAGAATGTAATCTAAATATACCATAATAAAATTAATAATTCTCTTTTAATTTGGATTATAACAATTTTTTTAGGAGTTTTAATGAATAGAATTATAACCTTTGCATTAAAAAATTACTAAAATGTGTAAATTAATATACTTACAAGAATTTAAAACTTAAATTGATAGAACAAAAATAAAAGTCTTTTAAAAGCTAACAAAAAAAGAAAAGGTAGAAATCATCAAAATTCAAAGAAGAAATGTTGACGTGGCTTTTAGTTTCCTTTTTGTCCCTTTGGGAAGATATGATGTGGACAACACAAAAAGTAGGTTACATAATTAAATATGGTTTCCTACAACTTAGACGGTTCATTCTAAAATTTTTAGGTTAAAATCTTATTTTGGTACTTAAATTTTCTATCGTGCATTTTATTTTGGTTTTTTTAAATTTTTAAGGGTGTCTGTTCTGATTCTCGAACTTTTGAAAAAGCTTACTTTGATTCCTATAGTTAGAATTTTCTACGTCTGGATGATTAGAATATAGATTCATTATATTAATTAAATCGACAAATAACCAAGAAATCTTACTAATTTATTTTTTAAATCTTTTAGACCAACATAGATATATAATTAATACACTTTAATTAAATAAACTCAAATTAAAACTTAATTTTCTTCCTTTCCTCCAAAACTTCTATCTCTCACGTATTCTCTCAACTCCACACCATTTATTTATTTATTTATTTTATTAAATTGAAATCTTAGAGTAAATTAGAAGAATGACATTAAGTAGAATAAAAATAAAAAATAAAACTGATATATTGGTGTTTAACATCGATGACAAAGTAAAATAAAATATAAAAATAAAATAAGTACAACACTTAGTTCAAATATAAAGTCTATGAAATTGTAAACAAATATTTCCATAATGAATCGTAAAACCCAAAAAAAAAAAAAAATGGGAGGAAAAGGGGAAAAAAAACACCTCAATCACAAATATCCCAAATTTGAGACACTAAAAAATTTATATATGAATGAATTGCATCAAACATATGAGTTGAGAAAGTGAATTAGAATGATAATACGCCAAAATTGTGACAATCAAAATCTAGAAAACAATGAGTTTTTTGAATTCTCCGATAAAACATCAATTTATCATCTAGTCTTTAACTAAAAATTAAAACGTCTAAGTTATTAAAAGTGATTATGTTATTTGACATTCTAGTCATTCAAACATAGAAGCTCATTTCACCATTCTATTTGAGAGTTAACAGAATCATAACGACAAGGATAAAATATGTTCATTTTAAAAGTTTATGAACCAAAATAGAATAATATACAAAGTTCAGAGACCAATGGTATATAATTTAGTACTACTTTCTAAGTTACATTTTCTCAAATAAAAATATTTATTATGTAATGTATTATAAATTAAAATTGGTTAAACTAGGAGGCTTTTTCAAAAGTATAACAAATTGACAAACTATTTACATTTCATAAAACAAAACCATCGAAAAAACAAAATTTATTACACTTATTTAAATATTTTGTCAAATGTTTTATTTTTAACAATTTTTTAAAAAAACTATAAGTTGGTCTTATGATTTAGCTAAAATTAAACTTAAATGTTAAATTTTATATGTAGTCACTTTGCTTCATTAAAACCTCTCATATAGGGACTATTTCCTATGAAAATTTTATGAAATCATTGGATAAATTCTAATTAAAAATCATAAGACATAAATTTTAACTTATTCCAAACTATAGAAACCAAAACTTCAAATTTTCCTATAAATTATATAATATTACAAAAAACAATTATACAATTTTCTTAACATAAAACATCACAAATAAATTAATAATAATTTATTATCAATTAATATATTAATATATAGTTGACCCTTTAAATTAGAATTCAATTTCTGAATTATTTTACCAAACACTTATCTAAAAACATAAAACTCAACTATATTTTAATTTAATTGTGTTTTTAGATTCTCTACCAAACCTAAGTTTTGCATTTAGTTTTCAATTGTCATTAAGTTTTAAAAATATTATATTTATTCCTAAATTTTATAGATTAATTTTGATTTTGGTTCTCTAAATTTACTTATGACCATATCTCCTACATATATTTGGATGTAAATTTTGTTATTCTTTTTGGTGATATTCAAACTTTTGTTCAATAATGTTCATGAAATCGTAATGCATAATATCCAACGCTTTAAATCTCAGGTCCCTCCAATGGCGGACTGCTGACGTAACCTTGCTGCCATCACTCAAAATGACGTTCTCTACTTTTCCACGAAGGTATATAATACATATAAATCTCCCTTCTTCGCTTCAACAACATTTCCCTAAATCAAACACACATTTCCCATTCATCCTTCTTCATCTAATTAATGGATCCCAATTTTCAGTTCTCCGCTTCATCCTCCACCGCCGCCAAGATCGAACGCCGAATCATAGAAAAAAACCGAAGAAATCAAATGAAAAACCTCTGTGATCAACTCAAGTCCCTCGTCCCACAACAAGATTCAAAGGTCCTTTCTCATTCCCACGTTGAACAAAGTATTCTCTGTTAATCGATTCTCTGTTTTTATACTCTCTGTTTTTAATACAGGAGGTTTCATTGGCATTGCCCGATCAGATTGATGTAGCAATTAAGTACATAAAAGACCTGGAGAAGAGAGTGAATTCAGCTAAAGAAAAGAAAAATCGATTGCAAGGGAAAAATAAAAGCGCCATAAATATGGATTCTTCTTATTCTTCTTCTTCTTCGTCTTCTCCTCAGCTTAAAATAAACCAAATGGGTAAAAGTTTAGAGATAATATTAAGCAGTGGAAATGATAACCAGTATCTGTTATGTGAAACCCTTCGGATTCTTCAAGAAGAAGGCACTGAAGTTGTGAATGCAAGCTTCTCTGTTTCTGGGAACTCTGTTTTCCACACCATCCATGCACAAGTAATAATCTTACAAGAGTTTGATATAATACATGACATTATATTTTATTTATGATGGTAACGATGGAGTTTTGATGGCGCAGCTTGGTGATTCGATGGTCGAATTTGGGATGACGAAAGCGACGGAGAGATTGAAGAGATTGGTTTACGGGTCGAACAGCGATGTTGAATTGCAGGATGAGGAGAAGCAATGGTGGAATGAATTTCCATCGGAGAATTGGGAGTTTTAAGTATGGAAAATATTGTGGTTAATGAAGAAAGAAACACACATGAGATTCTAAAACAGAAAAAGAAAAAGTACTGAAAAGAGAAAGTATTTGTGAGTCCGAGTTGGTTGGTTCCAAATGTATTGGGACTTTACAACAAAACAACTTTGGTCTATGCATCCTTTTACTTCCATTTTTTTATTTTCTTACTTTAAATTTTGGTTTATTTTCATCTTATCCATTCTATTTTAATTTATTTTCAATCTTCTACTTTTACAAAATTCATCATAAAATTGTCACTTTTAAAAGTATAGTGATTGAAATGAATATTTTAACGTCTCATTTGATAACATTGCATTTTTTTTTTTTTGTTATGTTTTTCATGGTGCATAAATTTAATTGGCATTGTGTCTTTAACTCAAGTCATTTGTCTTAAATGATGTCAAGTCAAACCTACAACCTGCACAACAAAGAATGAATTAGTGTGTACACCTAAACCATCTTAACCAAAGGCCGTTTTTTAATGCATTATTGAAACAAAAATAATATAAAGTGAGAACAAAATTGGTAGAAACTTTTTAGCCTAATTTTTATAAACGTTCCTTAAAATTTGCAAACAAGGAAAGAAAACGCGTTGTTTCTTTAAAAATGAAAAACATGAAACATAAACGTATCAAACGAGTCATAATATCAATAATCTAAGCATATATATTTGACATATACCTTTATCTTTGAAGCAAAATTAGAAGTGCTCCATATTATTTCACATGGAGAGAAAAAAAAAAGGAAAAAAAGAAAAGTTTTCTAATTTATGATTATAGCAATTGCTATCTAATGTACAACTCAATAATGATATGTAAAAAATGTTTTGTATTTTAAATATATATAAAAAAAAAAGTTTATGAAAGTGAAATTTGTAATTTTGGAACACAAAAAATGGTATGTGTGTAATAATAAAGTGTGAATTGGTTAAAAAGAAAAAGTATGGTATAGGCAATATGATTCTTTAGACTAAATTGGAAGTTTTGAGAAAGATAGCCTATACCCTATTACAAACAGCATCAAACTTTACATCTCAACAAGTTACTACTTACAACCTAATAATAGGTACTTCCCATATGAAGAAGTTACTACTTACAACTTTTTTTTCTTTTCTTCTTTTAGTAGCTTTGTTGGTTTGATTTGATCGAGTAAATAGTTTGTCAAATCTTTTTATTTTTAATCGTAATACTGTCAATGAATAGACACTAGTTTAGTTCCAATCTTAAAAATAGTTCAAAACTTTAGACCTTATTTAATAATTATTTTATTTTATAGAAGGTATTTTTATAATTTTCTTGATTTATTACTTACTTTCTTTTTAAGAACTTTTTAAAAGTTAAAAAGAATATTTTTAAAAATTATTATTTTTAAATAAACTAAAATATTTATTGCAATATCTTTCATCGATAGAATCTAAAGTGTTTTTATCGAACACAAGACCTTTGGCAAAACTATGTGCTACCTCTAGTGTCTGTCTACACAACTCAAGCAACCTCTAGTTTTAAAAATGCAAAAAGCTCAAGATTGAACAAACATATATAGATTGCTTGGAAAGGATTGTCTTTTAACTCTTATCAATTTCCATGTTTTAATCACTCATACACTTTTTCAAAATTGTCTTTCACAAGACAACCCGTCAAACTTTAAAATATTTGATTCAATGTTTACTAATTACTCTTAGGGTGTGTTTGGGGGAGGGAAAATGTTAGGGGGAAAGGGTTATATAACCCTTTTCTTAATTGGGGGAATCCTTTTCCAATATTCTCAATCCTTTCTTAATTTGCTCGATCCTTCTTTATTCCTTACTCAATCCTTCCTTATTGCTTACTCAATCCTTCCTAATGTATAATTAATCAATTTATGTTTAAATATTATTTAATCCATTTTTTTTTTATTTATAATTTTTATACTTGCGAGTTTTGTTAATTTTAATCTTTTTATTTAAAAAACACAACTTGTTTATAAGTTATGAATTTAGTACAATTACATTAATTTAAAATTTTAATTTTTTCTTTTACTCTTGAATTAGGTAATTTATTATGATTACACTCCTTGACCCACATTTTCTTTTTGCATTTTCAAAAATTTAATGACACGTAACAATTATATAAAAAAAGGTTAGGGTTAGGATACTAGTTGTAAAAAATAATAATAATTTATTGACATAAAAAACATTGAAAATCCAAATCGTATTTAAAAAAACTAATGTAACTTGTTTTACAAAAATATAACAATTTGATAAATTAAATATACGAATATTTGTGTATTTGAATTATAATACAAATTTTTTTTTCAGACAAATATTATCATAACATTACCTATTATAATCTCTCAACCACATACTATTCTAACACTACCAATAATAAACCTCTCCCAAACACATTTATTATAACATTAAGATTATCGTATAATCTTTTTTCCTCATAACTCTTTCCCTCCCAACACAACCTTAGTTATTAAAACTAACCCCACCTTTATTACAACTAAATTCATGAGGGTAATCAAATTTCTTTGTAAATGACCAATACTTATATGTATATTTCTGTTTTCTTTTGTTATCTATTCATTTAATTTTACATCTTTTTAGAAGAGATTTCAAGTCATTACCTCTTTTACTCATATCTTACTTCAAATAACATCACTAGCAGCTCACATGTTATTTCATAGGTCTACTTACAGTTCCATCTGATTTCTTGAAATCCATCATTTGATCTCAATTTCAAATATAATTTACCATCTTGGAAGTTACCATGAAATTCATTTACCATTTTCTGAAATCCTAATAAAAAAACCAAAGACTACTGTATTGTGTTCAGCAATGATTTCTAAATCAAACATTTCGCAATAAGTTCCTCAACGATCTGAAAAACACAAGTCAACACTTAAAACCCAAGGAATCAACAAACTAGAATAAGAACGTTACCAAACTAAATTCTAAAAATTCATAAAACCAAAGGATTTAAAGAACATAAGGGAAAAAAAAATAAAAGGATGAATCAGAAAGAACGTAGCGAAATAGAGGATGTTTTTGAGATCATGGGTCATCATCCAATCTTTTTCTCCTTCATCATGTTCATCGGAATCAAAAAAAAAAAAAATCAAACAAGAAAATTAATAGAAAAGAGAAGATGAAGACATTAGAAAAGCAAAAGGTAAGGAATTGAAATAACAGAGAGTGTGTGCGGATAGCCGAAAGGGAGAATGAGGTTTATATAGCGACGAAATTTGATGCCCTAATTTGATGTTTGGTTGCAGATTTAACACTATTCTCTACAATTTTTATATTTTTCTTTTTCTTCTTTCCTTTCGCTAAGCTATTTTATGGCCTAATAAATTATCACAAAATGTTTGTGCTATTTATTATTAAAAAAAAAAGAAAAAAAAAAGATATTTTTTATAATAATAATAAAATAAATTAAAATATTTATCGTTTATAGCAAAATTTTGAATTTTATTTATGATAAAAATTAATAGACTTCTATAAGCATATTAGTGTCTACTAAGTCGATGGAATCTAAAATTTGTTATATGATATAAATATTTTCTCTATTTTGACGATTTTCCAAAATAAAAATTCTTTTAAAATATTTTTTAGACTTGATAATAAAAGTGATGTAAATAAAAATTAAAAAAAAAAAGACTTGTACATATTATAGAAAATAGAAAAGTGAGAGTGATGTATTTTCTTAGATTTGATAATAGAAATCAAAGTGGTGTATTTATTTATTTATTTTTGAAAATTATTGTAAATAATAAAATTGGTAAAAATATGAATTTTTTAAAAAATATAATAAACCATCCAAATATCTACACATAGAACAATTTCGAAAATTTCAAAAAAAATTTATACACGATCATTTGGCTAAAAACAACACTCGTGATTTCCAAAAAATATAAAAGAAAAATTGTAGACGATGAAAACAAGAAGATAAATGGCAGAACAAAAAAATGGAAAGAAAAGGCAAACATGTAAAATGATTGGCTTCGTGAGCTTTTCTATTTTTTATTTTGCTTTCGGAACCGTAAATATTTCGATGATTTGTTAAATTTATCAAAATTAACCTAAAAATATTTACAAAATATAAAAATTATATTTTTACTATATTTTTGTAAATACTTTTTCATATACATGTAATGACACCAACTTAAATGCAAAAATCACTAAATCACATTAAATTAGAGCGGTTAGTCTGATTAAATTAAAGAAACCATACCAATTGTTCACCTTGTCCACTTGATTTTTTTTGTAATCGGAATACTATCTACTTGGAAAAGAAAGGAATGATAACAATAAACATCATTTGAGCCAGTGGCGACACATTATTCCGAACTAACTGCGTTTTCTCCACATGAAGAAGATAAGCTATGAACCAGAATGATGGCTTCAAAGAAACATAGTGATATCTGGTGGATTACAAACTATATCATCCATTAATGCTAGAAGTTTCTTCTACAGTAAGAGATGTGCAAGAATGACTGACAAACATAGTTCGGTCAAGTGACGTCTTCGCGATATACTTGAACTCTTCAATCTCTCTCACATCCATATTTGTAAGATCCTACAGTCATAAGTTTGATCAATTGAAGCTTGAAGTACATGTACATAAAAATTGTATTGGTTACAAATCTTACATTACTCGTTGTTATGGCTCTGTTCTAATATTTACCTTGCCATTCAATCCGCAGATGTAGCCAACAAGCATGAATTGCATTTGCTGCTGAAATATTTTGCTATCACAGCCATCAACTGACCATAGTTTCTGCCAAAAATGAGAGAAAAAAAAACTCTAGATAATCTTGAATATTGAATAGGGTTATCATATATAATTGGAAGCAACTGAAAAACCAACTCAAACTTGAAATGGTATAAATTTTGAATATGGAGGAATGTAAAGTACCCAGATCCTATTCTTTTTTGTACATGAACTGCAATTCCATCCGATGTTAACCACAACCTTGATGGTCCAGGCCGTGCCAGTGCCAGCCCAACCGAAGAATGTTCCAAAAACTTGGTCAGGTATTGATGCATCCTCTGAAACCATGCATTAAACTCATCATGATCTACAACATTCTGAAAAATCAAATAAAAAACATGAACAACTTTTCAGATCCCGTGGTCAAACCAAGCAATTTGGAAAGCAGATGTCGCATAAGTTTATTCCAATTCTTTTAGAAACCCCAAAAGCTTGAAAAGCTGTATAAAATTGGTCAGAAAATGATATCCGAACTTAAGTTATGGCCATCATTCCATTCCAAGAGGAAAATTATGGTCCGCAAGATACTGGAAACTAGAAGTTGATGATCCTACATTGAAAGAGTTTATGAGATTGATGATGTTCTCCTTACCTTTTGGTTTTGAGATAAACTTTGTATCATCTAATTATATTCTATCTCCCAAACTGCGTTTGGTCCAACCAAAAATTGTGAACTTAAAAGAGACACCATTTTGAAGAGGCAGGTTAAGCATCTCACATTGGAAAAGTAGAGAAAATTCACAACATTTATAAAAGATAGATGAAGCTACTTTTCTCCTTATCAATTAGTTTTGGGATAGAAAACACATGCTAACAAATATTGGAAGTGCAATATTTGAAGATTGAAACTTGAATGACTGTAAAACAGATTATCCCCAATCATAATTCATTAGATTATGCATTCATTACAATCCAGATGAAAGAAATACAGACTCACAAACCTGAGATTTCACTCATGGACCTATTAACGTATCGAGAGCTCACATATATTGGATCAATTTGTAAGGTTCTATCTACCCCTGAAATTATCATGTAAAAAAACTGAGACGGTGATTAGAAAATTAAAGACTATTGATAAAATAAAATACAAGAAAAATAAACAGATTCATACAGTCTTCAAATAAGGGAAGACCCCACAGCTCAGGCTGAAATTCTAATAACGAATTAAGCACTTCATCTGCTAAGGAAGAACACTCAATTCCCCCACGGGATGGGACAGCTACAACCTTCATCTTAGCAGCTTTAGCTGCTTTGACGCCAACCCTGTTGGAATATATCTTGTTTAGAGAAAGGCAAAAGGCGGAGATGCAGTTGCCACACTATGTATTTTCTCTATAAAAAAAGTTAATAGTAAAAAGGAACTGAGAACTTACAAGGAATCTTCAATAACTAAACAATGAGAAGCATCTACACCCATTCTCTTTGCTGCCTCTTCAAATCTAAAAAAAAAACAGTTTAGAGGAAGATAGAGTCAAGGAATAACACGCAATTTAGTGACATCAATCACATATACTAAACAATTGAAGGAAATTAGTCGAAAAATTAATTAGGAGAAGTAGTTCGCCATAGTTAACTAACTAGAAGTCTAGCATACCTTTTTAGATTAACACATTACTAAAGTTTAGTTAGTTTGTCGGTTAACCTTTTTTTTTTTTTTTTCATTTAGTAAGCTTCGCAAGGCATGGATTGGAAGTAATTTTCAACTTTCTTTTGCAATTTACTAAAAGTTTTATTCTCTCATTTTCAGACATTTCCTTCGTTTTTCATGGATTTAGCTAATTCCATCACTCATTGCGCCAAAGATAAACTCTACGTACATTTGATTGTTACCATTTCCTTTAGCATTTGGGTTTCAAAGATATCGATAATCCACAAGACAATCTTATTATTAACTTACATTGAAAGCATTAAATATGTATGACTTGAATTCCAGAATGCAATAATTGGACATAAAGATGTTCCTAGACTCCCATTTCCACGCGACTAAATGTAAGCTTTTAAACTTTCAATATAAACAGAGTTCATGATGTAATGTCTTTTAGGAAATCTTGTTGTATTTCCTTTTAATCTTGTATTTCTTGGGAGTTCTTGGGCACTTCTTTAAGTTTCTTTAGTTAAGTATTTTTACTCTTTTGTCTAACCATTTTCTTCTAGGTAAAAGTTATACTCTGTCTTAGCTTCCATTACCCTTACGGTAATGTGGGTAAAGCTAGGTTGTAATCTTTGGTTTTTGCCTATAAATAGGGCTGAAGACTTCCTTTTGAGATTATTGAGCAGTTGAGTATTCTTTGAGAGATTAGTGTACACCAGTTTATCTCATGAAAATGGCTAAAAAATGGAATGAGACAAATTTTTCTCTTCATTAAGATGGTTCGTGCAAAAGAAAAAGACTTTACAGATAAGGAGCAGGTTTCCCTTCAATAACCTGGTCACTACCAAGAATCACAGAAAACCAGTCCTTCCAACCTGCACACAAGAAGAGATATCATGCAATTTGAAACCAAAATATGGGAACAAGCTGGCCAGTAAGAAAATGCTAATGTTATGTTACGAGAGAACATGAAGTTTAAATGAAGACAAAAAAGGACCATCAAAGTAAAGAAGTCAAAGCAAACAATCAATGCAACTCCCACTACTGCACTTAGAATATTGTTCACTCCAACGACCAATAGGGAATTAGAAAGCCATTATTACTTCCTAAATTAGTCCATATCAGAATGAGATACGATAGCTGAAGATTGAAGAAAGCTGTAAGATATGCAATTAAGAGAAAAAAAAGTAAAACGACATTAGGTATGATTAGTCAAAATAAGCATGATATGTTCCGCACATCACAGACAACCTCAAAAGAAAAGAATGTCAAAAAGAGTGAGAACTGTTACAAAATAATTTCATTTGTTACATATACATGTGCTTTTCTGAAAAGGAATCAGAAGAATATGTCCCTACAAAGTGGGGGGAACTTAATCATATCATATAACTGGAAAAGAAAGACAAAGGAGTATGCTAAAGCTAAACCCCAGACCAAGCAAAAGATGTGCATCAGAAAAGGACCATCACTAAATGTATTAATCCTTTGGCTTTGTGAGGTGGATTGCACGATCTCCTCAATTAATACCCTGATAATTATTCTAAAGGGATCCGTTATGCATTGCACCACAGTAACTTTATCAAAATAATAATATTGGAAAGCTTTTTGTTAATAACTTTCTTGGGTGGGGGAGCTCTCTCCCCAGCCCTTATGGTTTTTTGTTTTTTAACATGAAACAGGAGTTAGAGATTACAAATTAGCAATTAGAGAAATAAATGAATTAATTAGGCATACGAAGCAGAAACTACCTTTCATACAAGAAATTTTAGCATGGATATATTCACTTGAAGAATTTGAAGCGAGCCCGAACGGGATCTTATGAGAGTAAAGATGTTTGATAAGACGATCAGCACCAGGAAGTGCTTTAACAGAAGGCCACCTGAAGAGTATTTCAACATAAAATGGAAAAAAAAACGATGCCCATCAAAGGAACAAACAAAACATAAGACCAGGAATCTTACTTTTCCCAGTACATGGGAGTAATTTCTTGAATAAATTGATCTGGGGTCAATGGAAGGCCATAATCCCTAACAACTTCAGCTGCATATTCTTTCTGGGTCATCCCCAATCTCTTCTCCTCTTCCCTCTTCTTCTCCCAAACTTTCCCATACTTTCCCAAAAATTCCTTCAACACATCTTTTGTCACCCTCTCTGAACACAATACAACAGTGTTACTTCATATACACGTACAACTGCAAGAAAAGAGATAAATACATAAATTCAAAGAAGAAAATTACATACCAGTGTCCAAAAGGGTTCCATCGAGATCGAGAATCACAGCAGAAACTCCATTAACGAAACTCATTGCAACTGAAGGTAATAAGTCTGAAATTGAGAACTATCAGTGAATGAAACAGATTAGTGAAGAAGCTACCATTGATATGAAAAGTGTAACGCAATTATAAAGATTGAGAAACAAAGTAGCTAGTGGGGAGGGAGTAATACCGATGATCGGAATCAGAATTCGATCAATAATGTAAAGGATTCTAAATAGATTGAAGATGAGAGAGAAAGAAGGACGAATTTGGCAAGCTGGGAGGGGAATTGGATATTTCCAGTCATCTAGGCTAGCAGAGGACAGATTGTTGTTCGTGGAGATTGAAGAACAAAAAAAGACGAAAATGGTGGATTTCAACGATTGAATTTGATGCGAACAATGCTTAATATTTGCCAACTGCAGAAATTTTGTTGGATTTGAATCAATTTGCTTTAACACTTTCTGCTTTCTCGAAGATTAGAATGTTAAAGTTGCTTCGGATCATAATGATCACAGCGTTCACGGTGTCCTCCATATTCAGTACTTTGCTTCATTTAAAATAAAATAGTGATAATAATAAATAAAAATCTATTTTTTCTTCAAAACTTTTGTTGGAAAATTGTTAGAAATAAAACTGAAAACTTTATATAACTGGAGATATGGTTTGCTATAAAGTTCGAAAGATTACATAATATTTGAAAAAAATTAGGAGAATCTTGGTGTTTACTACGAGATTTCACCTAGAAAACTCAAAACAATTGATATTGATAAAATAAAAAATCTTAACTTTTCGTACAAATCTTGGAGTCGAGTTCGGCTAAGATACAAAAATACTTTTAGGAATGTTAGAAAAAAGATTCTAGTTTCAAAGGCAAAATATTCCTATACTATTTCTGACTATTTTCCAAATTAGTTGTATATTTTCTTTTTACCTTCAAGTGTTTAAGATTTATTGAAACATATCTAAGCGCAACTAGGCAATATAAAAGTATATATCAAAGTTTTGATATCCAAATTCTCACACCAATATTGTTGAACTAAAAAAAATGTAAATGTCCTAAATTAAGATAGCTTTTTTTTGTTCTAGTACAATTTTGACTTTAGATGTTTATCTTCACTTCTCTACTAATGCTACCATTTAGTATTTGATTGAAAATATTAATTAATTTGAGTTTTCAGTTTGACCTTTAAAATAAAATAAGTTTCATAAAACTACTTCACTTAATTCTAAAAGAATTTAGCAATAGAGTTAA
The DNA here is from genome assembly GCA_025688845.1 of Cucumis hystrix. Classification (NCBI taxonomy): domain Eukaryota; kingdom Viridiplantae; phylum Streptophyta; class Magnoliopsida; order Cucurbitales; family Cucurbitaceae; genus Cucumis; species Cucumis hystrix. The sequence goes on along the minus strand of CM046883.1, from coordinate 2,453,324 downwards.
CAAATTGAATAAACTCATAGGTAAATTCTTGAACGATTTTAGAAAATCAGGAGTTTTTTTTTTTTTTTTTAAAATCTTATTCTAATAACATGTGGAATGAGAAAGCATAAAGGAATGATTCCACATTTTATTCCAATCTAAATGGGGCCACCCGATGCACCAACAAGAATGGGAAGCATCTTGCAAATACTGTCACTATTACTCAAAACAGTGCCCTCCTGCTTCACGTACTGTAAAGAATGTTCTAATCATTTTTCACATCCCTGTTCCCCATCAAATCACAACACAAACATGCACAAAATAATTCATTTTAGAAAATGTTTCATTATTACTCAAGATAACTTTTAAAGCATTTTTAAATTTCATACAGCACATGCTTTTCCCTCTTCAAGCTTTGGAAAAGGAATTTTTTGCATTCCTCCATCTACTAGTCCTGAATTTCCTCTATTCAAACTCTCACTTATTAGAAGAGACAACAGCTAGTTCTACTTCCATGCTAGTTCTTGCTCCAACATCAACCTAGAGTGGCTTTTTGCATAGAGTAGAGACAACTCATTAGTCAATATGGCATGAAATGTTATGCATTCTTTTTTATATTCTACCAAAGCTGAATACCGACCCGGTTATGATGAAAAACGAAAGAAAATTGAGAGTGTACTAAAGAAATATTTATAAGAGTTGACCATAAAACATTATATATATAATGCTTCAATAGAAACCCTCCATCTGGGCAATGGCATTTTTTCATCTAAACAGGATGGATAAAAAACACATTTGACAATTCAAGTAGTTTCCCCCTACAACCTATTGACCATCCACTGAGAAGGGAAAGCTTTGTGGGAATGCAAAGATTAGAGACCAAACAAGTCCAGACATCATACTCAAAAATAAACCACACAATAATGGGGCATCAGAAAATGGTAAGAGAAGAACAAAGGGAAGATAATAAAATGAACCCTCCTTATGCTAAACACTAAGGGCGATTTATCCGAGTCACATCCATCATCTCCAGAGTACAAGATTTTGTGCCACTTAAGATGCTATCCGCTTCACTGCAGCAGATGAACAATGGTTTAAGTATAAATCAAACCTGACTGACTAACTGAAACCAACGGTTTTCAGCTACTCACCTCGGCATCGTCACCACCGGGAACCTTGGCAGTTCCATTGATCTTTTGGGCATCATCTGTAGCAATGAGGAATCACATGTTAAAACACAGAGGGAGAGAGTAATTTTGATGAGATGGTGAATGGACGATTATAGTGAATTTTACGATAAAATAAATGTTAAACGAAATTAATAAATGACCAAGTGATTGCTATCATCCCTAGACAGTGTATGTAGAAGAAGAAAATGATTCAAACGGAGGACATCCTGAATGCAACTTTAGGCCACGTTCTCTTTAACCACACAGACAGAGAACTCTGACCATAAACTGGCTAGACAAACGCCATACATACACACGATAGTTATATATTATATTTTATCTTTCAAGCACATCTTTTTTTCCTATTTCCTATCCAGTTTTCTTTTGCATACAATGCAAAGATTATCTAAAAAATCACATGAGAATACATTGGGCAAATTTAATAAACAATGGAGCAGGCCAATGTAATGAAGAGGTGGGTACATTTATCAGCAACCATAGAGATTACAAATATACAGCCATCAACTAACCAACATTTAAAATTCATTTGTTAACAAGAAAAATGAACTGTTGTGCAAGAGTATAACATCCAATAACTGTTAGTTAGCTAAATGAAGAGTGGAGAACACCAAATGTAGCTTAAGCAGAACAACCATACAGCTGTGGCAATAAAATTGAATAGAAATCAGATAGAGTCCACACAATGAAAATTTAATTGTGTATTGGCTAAGTTAATGGATTTTCACCCTTACCTCCATCTTCTGGGATATCAGAAGTCCATAATGTAAGGTTGTCCCTAAGAAGCTGCATGATTAAGGTGCTATCTTTGTATGACTCTTCATTCAGGGTATCAAGTTCAGAAATAGCTTCATCAAAAGCTTGCTTTGCAAGGTGGCAGGCCCTAAACAGAAAAAGAACACAATATAAACATCAATGAAATTAAGGCTCCAATTGGGACAATCTCTGCTAGTTCACTGGTAATATTAGCATTACAATAGTCATACCTTTCAGGTGAATTCAAAATTTCATAATAGAAGACAGAGAAATTTAATGCCAACCCCAAGCGGATAGGATGTGTAGGGGGTAACTCAGATTCGGCTGAGCTGGTTGCAGCCTGTAACAGACCAGATGAAAGCAAAACAAATGTAAAGGCCAGGAAATGTATCGACAGAAGATAGCTATATAGTTCAATAGAGCTTCTCAATCAAAATTTTAGGCCTATCGTTCCAACTTCCAAGTAATCCAATTAAAAGCCTTCTGGCAAATAACATCATGTAAAACTTATTTTGAACAAGTTTTTCCCGGGAAAAGAGAAGATATGTTGGTGAATTTGCTTCTATAATCAGAAAAGTGTAGGTAGCACAAGCAAAAGCAAATTTGAATGCCAGTTTCCTCTTAAGCAAATCAATGCATTTAATTTTCTCATTTATCATCCAGACTCCTGCTGAAGAACGTAAATAGTCGTAATCCCCAAAAATGAGCATGCATATACTTACATGATAAACCAGAAGTGACCCAAACATGTAAAAGCAAAAAAAAAAGAGAATTTTTTTTTTTTCAGTATAATAGAAGAGACAACACAAACAATCAACACAATTTAGAAACAGAGAGCACGGACAGAGAGTCAAGTATTATTGATATCAATAAATAGAAAAGAATACAGCAAGACAACGAGCAGAAGGCTAGGAGCACTTGATCCATATGAAAATAAAGGGGAAGAAAAGAATGCCCACCTCATATGCTTTCATCGATTGATCAGCTGCATCTTTCTTCTCATTACCAGATTTAAATTCTGCAAGGTAACGATAATAATCTCCTTTCCTGCAATGAAGGATGATTAAATTTCAAAAGTGTCCAGTAGTCAAGCACCTAACCATCAACGGACAGACTCACATCTTATAGTAGAATACTGTTGATTCCCCAGCTGAAGCCGATGGAATCAGGTGCTCGTCAATCACCATCATGATATCATTGCAAATACCAGAGAGCTCTGATTCAACCTTTTGTCTGTATTCTTTGATGCGTTTAGCATTTGCTTCATTTCCTTTAGCTTCTTCTTTCTGCTCTATTGATGATAATATCCTCCACGAGGCTCTCCGTGCACCAACCACATTCTTGTATCCAACAGAAAGCAAGTTTCTTTCCTCAACTGTCAATTCAACATCCAGCTTTGCAACATTCTTCATTGCATCCACCATTTCTTAAAAAAAAAAAAATAATCAGAATCACCATCTATCATCCAAAAGCAACTACAATCACAGTTTTGTCGTTTGACAAGCAAAGAAAGAACAGGAACAAACTAATTTGCTTTGTGCTTACAGATAAAACAATGACCAAGTAGTCTGTGTAAGTATGAGTGAAAAATGAACTACCAAGTTCGTCAAAAAAGAGTATTCTCCATTAAATAAAACAGATCAGACAGAAAAACAGTATAAATCAATGGATCAAGAAAAAAATATATACTACTCGAGAAGCTACACAATAGAAATGTAGCAAAATTATAAGCAAACTAAATTTCCATAAATTTAAAACAGATCGTGTAAACGGATAAACATAAGAACACTTCCGAAAATAGTACACAAAAAGGCAAGCGATCGTGACTTAAATCCGTAGTAAAAACGCATAAACACAAAATTAAACATAGCAAATAAGCAAAAGAAATACGATCTGAGCAAAGAGAGAGTGAAAAGTAAAACAACAACAACAAAAAAAAAAAAAAAAAAAAAAAAAAAAAAAAGGAGGAGGTGGAAACCATCATAACGCTCGGCCTGCTCAGCGAGCTTAGCGATGTAAACGAAGTTGTCGCGTTCTTTAGTGGAAGCCATGGGCGATCTGAGACCAAAGAATTAGGGTTTGCTATACAGTGTGTGGGTTTTCCTTTAGGTGGTTCTGGCTCGAAAAGAGAGAGGCAGAGTCAGACCCACAGAAATGGAGAAACCAACAATATCACTACAATATAACCTTCGAATTTTTCTCTTATATATTTATTTATTTATTTATTATTATTACGTATGTGTATATATTTGTTCTTCTTCGCTGTTCAAAAAGATTCTGGTCTTTGCAAAATTGACATCCAAATTAGCCGCGTATTACAGATAATTCCCGGAAATTTCTCTCCAATACTTCTGCGCCACGTATACTATCATTATTTCTTTTTTACTAATAATTATAAGAGAAAATCTTTCCTCTCTTTCACCAATTATCTCTCGCCACGTTTCACAGTCCACCAATTCTCCATCGACGCTCTTAGATTTTGTGGAGTCAATTTAATTCCTATTCATAAACTTACTGGATTTTCCAATCTACCCTCCTAGTTTCCTTGAATTTCAATACTGTCCCACACAATGATTGCTTCTTTCTTCGTCATTTTAATGCTCCTCAAAGTGTGTTCTTCACTTCTTCAAATAGATGATGTCTAAAGATTTTTAATTCATTTGTGGGTATTTAACTCTCTTCATTTCGGTGAGTCCATTAACAATAGGACCTAGTTTCATTGATGTCTTATGGACAAGTTTCTTACACCTTCAATGTATTCCAAACTTTATTACAAAAATGCAAGATTTAAATGGATAGATGATTAATGTTTAGCCTTATAAGAAATGAATTACATAATAGAGCAATTATTGACATTTTCGTCGCTAAAAACGGAGCCAGTTTGGCGGCCGAAGATGTTGGAATGTGTGGAGTAATTAAGATGATGGGCCTGATCGTGACTATCGTACCCATGCTTATAATAGTTGTGGGTGGAAGTGGGCTGAGGCCCATAGAAGTTTTGAATTGGCCCATTTAACTGATGTTGAGGATAGGGATCACGGCAGTTATCGTGCTCTGGGTTGTAGGGTAACTGCCAAAGCTCCGCTCGACGCCCGTTTTTTCTGGCCACTTTTAGTACTTTCTTTTGCTCCGCCCACCCGATCACCGTCACTTTCTGTAACGACATGTCGATTTCAACGCTGTCCACACCTATGTTCAACCATACCAAACGTTTTAATTACACCAATTTTTTATATCTGTAAAAGCAAAATATAAATAAAAGAGTGTTACCTTTTAAATTTTGGAGTGAAGTTCGAACTTTGCTTTCACAACCGGGACAATCCATATGGACTCGAAGCTCCAAAGTCTAAAGAAATCAATAGGATTAGACTGTGATAACTTAAAAACACATAAGGAAAAGAATTGGTAAGAAAAGAGAGAGAGAGATCCAAGGTTTGCATATACCGTCATAGTTTGGGTTAGTGAGGAATGAAAGAAAATGAACTCTTAGTTATAATGTTCAAATATCTATTTGGAAGTTGTAGAAAAAGAATTTTGTATGAGAAAACCGAACCAAAACTTGGGTTTATATATAAAGGTAATGTTGGTTATTTAGTATGCACATAATTTATTTCTCTTTTTGTTTTCCAAGTTTATGTATTCGATGCACCGACTTTACATTTTTTAGTCTTTTTATTTATTTTCTATATAGTTCCTTTACGGGGGAGAGACTTTAATGGGTTGTTGATTCAAAATTTAGTAAAATTTTCAAAACATTTTGAAAAGATTTATCCAAATAATTAAAATTTCACGTCACAACCATGATTTAAATTAAAAATTTTATCAATAATAAACTGAATAGACTTAACTATATTTATAAGTTTTCTTTAAATATTACTAACTTAATTATTGAACTTTTAAAGATTAACGCTATATTTAGCTTCAAAATTAGATCGAGTTTGACTTGATACTAAATTTTATATTTTACAACATATTGAAGTTTTCAATGAGTTGTCCCCTTCAACTCATTTAAGTTATTCCAACATTAAAATTCTTGGATTATTATTTTCATATCTTAGTTTTTAGCTTATAATCAAACCGACTCAATCCTGAAAATTTTCATAAACAATGAGTTGACTTGGTGAATATTATTAATTTATCATTTATCACATTATACTTTTGAAAGCCATGTTGAAGCTGGAATATAACATGGGCAAATGGATGAACATGCCACAGCGCCATTGGTGGATCATGTTGCCATTCTTTGGTTAACCTTTTTTCCCTTAAAAAAATCCCATTTCTATTACTTGACTATTATAATTGATTGAAATTAATATAATATATCTTGTCAATTCCTTCAGACTATCATTATAGTTTCAATTGAAAAAAGTTATATCTCTAAATTTTTATATTTACATGGAGTAAACATCGGGTTGACATTGTATAACTAACACAAATTTAGAAACAAATTTTGATAACCATCGTTTGGAAACCAATGGTTATGGGATATTATATTTGAGGACATATAAATTAAATCCTAAGAATTTTATTGAGTTTGGAAGTTACTGTGGAGATGGAAGGAATTATATTTGTTGGGTCGATGTAAGTCACTCCTAATCTTTAGAAGCTACTCTTAGGACAAAACTATTATGTCAATATGAAGCATCGAAAAAATAGGAAAAAGAACTACTGAATTGGGATGTTAAAAGATCTTTGGAATTCAACGATTCTCTAAACTTGAAATTGGCATTGTGAATGGATTTATGGAAAAGGAAGAGCCAAAACACACATTACATGAGGAAAAAGATTGATACTTGATGCATTTCCAACTATTATAAACTCAGAAGTCCTTATTACATAAGTTACTACAAAAGAGACTGATTAGAGGGTGGCCTAAGAGCACAGCAACACGACCGATATACATCTATGTATATGGAGGAAAACAGGCGTAGATATTGCATCCACATGGCATAGCCTCATCTTAACCAGTGTTCTGCATGCCAGCAGCAATACCCTTCATCGTTAAAATGAGGGTGTCTTCCAAACCCGGGGCGTACTCACTTTGAGGATTGAGCTTCACAAGTTCTGCAGCAGATTTGCTTGATTCAAGGTATTCCTTTGACAAGTGAGGTCTAACTTTCACGTTGTAGTTTGGATCACGGATTCGCTTCAACGTGTACGCTTGGCAAACGTTAAGGGTGGTAATGTAAGAATCACGAAGACGGAGTCGCTGCCTCAAGTAGGGATCTCCTTCAAGAAGATCCTTGTGTTTAGCTACCTGAAAATTTAACAGTAAAATGATTAATTGGCTTGCAAAAGCTTCAGTGTTAGAAGAAAGCATATATGTACAGTACCTGAAGGAGAAGGTTTTTAGTTTCTTCATATTTAGCTCTCAATTGCTCTCCGAATGACCATAGATCTTCGGAAACAAGAAGTTTATCGTACAGAGCAGCAATCCCAGGGTCTCCTTTGGCAAACACCATTTCAACTAAGTCAATTGTGACTCTGAAGAAAGGCCATTGGCTGTACATCTCTTGCAACATGTGGAGATTCTTCACATCCTTCTCAATAGCATATTTAAATGCTGCTCCAAAGCCAAGCCAAACTGGTAGATGAAACCTTGTCTGAGTCCAAGCAAAAATCCATGGAATTGCACGCAGTGATTCAATTCCTCCACTAGGCTTCCTCTTCGATGGACGACTTCCAATATTCATTCGACCATATTCTAACTCTGGTGTTGCCTACATATTTAAAGAAATGAAAAATGGTTAATTTTTTAAACAGAAGAATGATTGTGATTATTGCAATCTAATAGTCACGGATAATTGCTTATCATCCTCCTGCACTTCTAAATCCATTAATCAATTGTATGGATAAGAACACTTACTAGGCGGAAGTATTCAACAAAACGGGGTTCTTGGAAAACTATGGAGCGATATTTCTCTGTAGCAACAACTGCCATTGCATCCAAGAGAGCACGCCATTCTGGCTTCGGAGCAACAGGTGGATTCATACCATGCTCGAGCGTGGCAGCAGTAAAACGTTGAAGTGTTCTAAAGCATAAGTGTTCCTCCCCAAAAGATTGTTCAATAACTTCACCTTGAACCGTGACACGCAGTGAACCGTGAATTGTATCTGGAGGTTGAGATAATATAGCAAGGTGAGTAGGCCCCCCTCCTCTGCCAACAGTTCCTCCACGGCCATGGAACATTGTGAGCTTAACTCCATACTGTTTTGCCACTTGGATGAGCTCTTCTTGGGCCTTATATAGCTGCCAAGCTGCAGAGAGACGACCAGCATCCTTTCCTGAATCCGAGTACCCAATCATAACTTCTTGCTTACCATCAATTCGGTTTCTGTACCAGTCAATTGAAAAGAGACGAGCCATTGCAGAGGGAGCAGCCTCAAGATCAGCAAGTTTTTCGAATAATGGGACAACCCTCAATGGCTTCTGCACATGACATTCACGTTGTAAGAGCTCAACAGCAAGCACATCAGACGGTGCTGTTGCCATTGAGATAATGTAGGCACCAAAATTATCTGAAGGAAGCTCTGCAATGACACTAAATGTGTCAAGAACATCAGCAGTCTCTTCTGTCTTTGGAAGATCAGGACCGAAAAGGGGGCGTTTGCCACTGAGTTCAGATAGTAGCCATTCTTGCTTTTGTTCTTCTGACCATTCTTTGTATGAACCAATTCCTAGGTAATTAGTGATAGTATCAATGACATCGGCATGTCTTTCTGATTCTTGTCGGATATCCAGTCTTACAAGTGAAAGCCCAAATGTAGAAACTTGCCGCAAGAAATCAAGAAGGCTCCCATCAGCAATTGGCCTATCGCCACAAGCGCAAAGAGACCTGTAGCAAAGTTCGAGAGGCTCTAGGAACTATAAGAAAAAAGAGTATGTCAGTCCTAGCAAATGGGAGAAAAAGAAAACACTAGGATTATTTTATTAGCAATTAAAAACACAATTATAATATTTAAAAACTCTTTTTAAGCACTTTTATAATCATTTCAAATAGACTCTTAGTCACATTTCAAATGTTACTGTTAAGTGCATTTAATTTGTAAAGAACATTTATGATGGTCAAAAGCTCCAGCAAAATTTCAACTTATAGAGGAAGCCTACATAGTTCAAATAAATTCATCGCAGATGTCAATTTGAATTAGCATTTATAAGTCATTCAAGCTGCTTGAGTACTATAGAACCTATAGATATATGTTGGGAAAAACCTGCTCAACATCGGTGAAAGTTGTATCTTCGGGAATCTCAGACATTCCACTGGATAATAAATGACGAGCACGTTCACGTGTATTGTATAACTTATCACGTACATCACCAAGAATAACACGGTAGGGCTCATTTGGAGGAATTTGTTTCCAAAACTCTGCACCCATAAAGTGTGAAAAGCCACCCAAGGTTAGTGAACTCATGAGGTTGGATATCAATCCAATCAAAACCATGCCAAGAAATAATATTACAGAATGTAGTCATTCTTTTAGCATATTGATATCTTAAGTAGTATTAAGCAATACAATTCATAAGTATGAAACATAGTTTTCAGAGTTTCAAAAGATAAAAGTCATATTACGTGTTTCAATCTTAAAATAAAATCCAACTTACCTATGTAGTGCTTTGCATCCTTTCTTGAGGACCTATGAAGTTCTTCAGCACGGGTCTGTAACTCACTACTACATCTCCACATAGATAACTTAAAAACAGAAGAATCGACAAAAAACAGAATGTAAGTGAAAAATAATGGTAAAGAAATTCAGCAAACTAAAAGTTGAAACTGTGAAATTTAATTGAAATGTTACTTGCTATACCTCAAACATAAGATCCTCTATCTGGGAAAAATATAAGTTAGCAGCCATCATTCTAGCTAATAAGCAAACATCTCTCGTTACTTCTGGTGTAACCCTGGGGTTTCCTGTAACAAATACCCGCATAAGAAACTATTGTCACTTTTTTTTTTATTGAGGCACATATATCTGAAAATGTGAGAGTAGAGAAACATATTCAGACGTTCTTAACCTAACAATTGCAGAGAACTCAGAAAAATGGTGTGATTCAGCATGCACTATGCACTATTACATAATGAATAGTCCATAAAAAGGATGACTAAATATAAGTTTTTGCTGTGATAAACATACCATCTCGATCCCCACCCATCCAGGATGAAAACTGAATGAGAGGAGCATTATAAGGAACACGCTCATCAATTCCTATGTTCTTCAAAGCAGTATCCACTCGTCGCAAGAATTTCGGTACACCTTTCCAGATTGTCTCATGAAAGTAGCTCATTCCAGCTCTCATTTCGTCTTGTGGCGTTGGAGGAGTTCGTCGGATTTCATCCGTACGAAATGCAGCTTGAATCTGCATGAGAGTAAACACATAAGATGCGAGAAATTACTTCCTCAAGGAATCGTCTGCCAACATCCAGAAGCGTTGAGTATCTACATTGACCCATGACTACTAAATATAAAGAAAAGCACCTCCCTGTGACAGCAAAAACGTACCTCCCTTTGCAGAGCTTCATCAAGTTCTTGTTTGTCATCAGGAGTTATGTCTTTTGCATACAATTGAGTCAAGCAATTTCTAATCCTGGAAAAACACACAAAACCATGAGCTACCTTAGAAAAACAAACAATGTCCCCTTTCCCTGTTCTAAAAAGACACGATTCGTTCTCTCTCAGTCGCAAAGTACATAACGATACAGTCCTTTCTTTCTCTGTAGCAAGTCAAGTAATGATTAAACATCGAGTTAAAAATGGTACGAACCTGCCATGCTTTTGAAGCAAAGATCTACGAACAGACTGAGTAGGATGAGCAGTAAAAACCAAATCTACAGTCTGGTTTTTCAAAGCATCAAATACTTCTTGAGGAGACTTGTTCAACTGCAAAAGTCTCTTGAAGGTTTCTTCAATATCTGATTCGGTTGTAGCATTGGCCTCATCAGCAAAGCCACCTTTCTTTAACTTTATCCTCCTCCTATAAGCAATCTGAACTTCCTCAGCTAAATTAGCTAAACTAAGCATATGGGAAAAAGATTTCGCTACAACAATAGAATCCCCAGGATCCAAACTTGTCAGAGCATTCCCAAGTTCCTCCAATTTCCTAGGGTCACGTTTTCTCTCATACTCAGCTGCAAACTCATAACACTCTTGAACCTATTCCGCGACATCAAAAAACATAATAAAATAAAATATCAATTAATGCATAAACCAATTCATTATGAAATTCAATCAAAATGCATAAAACCAAAAATTAGGTGATGAGTGAAGATATTACAGTCTCTCTGAGATCCTCCCCATGTAAATCCTGAAGAATATCAAGAAATCGATCCAACAACAAAGCATCATATTCCACCAGCTTATCATCCTCCGACACCTTACTTGGGGCAAGAAGCCTCAATTGAGCATCAATAGAAGCCATTTTCTCCAAGTTCTTAACCGCTGCCATCTCCTCCTTCTATCCTACTTCCCCCCCTTTATTCACAAATTCAACCACGAATCAGTAAGAGCCAGATATACAAAAACTGAACTGAACTCAACCAAATAATGAAAAAGTGAAAACTCGTGATGATGGACAATATAAAATTGAAAGAAAATCCATTACCTGAGAAGAAAAACAAAGAAGAAGATCACACGAGAAAGATAGAAGAAGAAGTTGGAAATGCTTCTTCTTTTTTTCTTTTCTTTTCACGAGCAAAGAAAATCAAGCGACGAAAAAGAGTTTCCAGTGAGACACTTGTCTATAGCTTCCAATTTATAGACGTACAAAATCCTTTCTCCTTTTTTTCTATAAAATTTGTATATATTCACGAATAACGACCTCCACTATTTTTATTTACAATTTTAATTTTTATTCAAATAAAAACAAAACAAAGTATATAAATAAATAAATCTAATTTAATTTTCATTTAAAAGAAAGAAACTAGTAATAAGCTATTCAAATGATTTTAGTTGTGAGTGAAAATGTGAAATTGAGGTATGGTTGAATTAAAATATTGCTGTAAAAGAAATTTTTTTTTTGTTGGTAAAGGCAGTCAACACAAAACAATCCACGGGTGACAAGTGACAGGGTGACATGGCTTTTGAACCATATATTATACATATATGTTTAATATAAAGTTAAAATTTTGTGTTTAAGGAATGTGCGTAGAATTATGCCACGTAGCATTTTGCTTTTAATACGGAAACGAATATGCCGATTCGCGATGGTTGGATTCTTCCCACAAATAAATGCTCTTATCAATCTATCAATTACCATAATTCAAATCTAAATTATATTTATATTTTATGTAATATCATTGGGTTTTAACCCTCAATTTTGTTCCCTTTTTATTTTTTAGCTATATTCTTTTTTTTTTTTCAATTTTAGTTTATATGCTTTTATATTATTTGATTTTATTCTAAAGTTATTGTTTACCAAATTCTAAGATTGAAAATTGTCAGAATATATCAACCAAAATATTTTTAAAGCAATATTTTGGAGTATATTATTGATTTAAAACTACAAATAATTTATAATGTTTTAATTTTATCATTAATTAGCACCTAATTATTTTAACGTTAAAAGTGTAAATCTTCTTACTTAAAAAAATTGAAATAAGATACCATTAATTTATGAAGTTCTATTTTTTAATATTTATAAATGTTTGGACAAACTTATGCGACTAATTTTCTAAGACAATCCAGGTAAGTGGATATTATGGATTAGTTAGTGAGACTGTCTTCTTTTTTACCTTTAGATCAATCTAAGAGGATTGAAATTAACTTTTAAGTTTATAAACTAAATCTATGTAATTTAACTCTTATTCTTCTTAAAATAACCTAAAGTTTCCAAAACGCAAAAGTAAACTTTTTTTAAAAAAATCATAATTTAGTTTACACAATATTACAATATAAGATCAAAGAAAATATGTTAACTTATGACTAAAAATGATATCATAAATACAAAATCATGTCGATCAAGTTCACATTAGCTTATTTTGTTTTTTTTTTTTTATCTAAAAAATATACAATTTAAGTCTCATTCCAGAATTAACATTAAAGTAAATACTATGAAAGACTGGAATACTCTCAGAAGGAGAGTGTTGTTTTTCAAATTATAAACAAACAAGTTTAGTCTCAAAATCGTCAAAATGAAAACCATTCAACCTACATAAAATTTACAAAAATTAGAGGTTTAATTCATTTATTTCAAATGAGCATCAAATTTTGGATATCCTTTCATTAAACCAAAAATAGTGGAAGAAAAAGGGAAATTCTTCTACATATACTTAATGTCATCTATGACTGATTCTATTCCTTGATGTATGTAAATAACAAAGCTTTTTACATGATAATTCCTTTTTGCTTCCTATTATTGGTTAAAGAACGAGAGAATATTCTTTTCCATACTTTTTTTTTTAAGTGGGTGCCTTTAGGATATCATATATCCATATTTTCCCCCATATACTATGATCACTATAACTATGCCTTATGTTCTTGCCATCTCATATTCTTATTAATTCCCTTCTATCCATGTATTCTTTTATCAATAACTCAAATTCGCTATCACTCTTTGATAGACCTTTCAAATATATATACCTACGTACTTGGTAAAACATTACATTTTCAAAAAACAAAATTAGGTTAGAAAGATTTTATACCTAACAGTCAAAATAAAGTAAAGAAAAAGGAATAGTAATTTGAAAATGAAACACTATATGTTCATTTGTTTCCATATTGGAAAACAACAAACTAGAAATTAATAATGCAAACATTATGGATTTTTTTTTTGTTTAATTTATGTTATACAAAAATAGTTATTATTGGTAATTTTATGTGGTGATTAAAAATGAGAATGTAAATCCAAAAAAGAGCCAATGGCTTTCCACCATGTCAAGGGGCACTCCAATATTTTCTTTTTTGCTTTTAAATTATATTTTCTCTCATTTTCATTTTTTTCCTTTTTTTTTTTTCACGTTGGAGTTAGCTTTTAATCATCTGAAAAGGCATATTCAATTGATGGACATCATTTGCTTTCTACATTATCGACTTCCTAAAATAAAGCTTCCAATTTTGGTGTATTTTCTTTAAATTTTAATCATTGTTGCTACATTTTATTTTATTTTTCTTATCATTTGTTATGTATATATGTATATATATATATATATATATATTTAATGAGAGTCCAATATGTCACTTTTTATATAATGAATGAATTCAATTTTGAATCATTTCAACATCATCTTAAAGTTGTTGTATATGATGGTTTTGAAACAAAAACTAGGACTTGTGAGAAAAGTAATGAAAGATTTTAATTTTCACTTGTGACCAAAGTTCAACTAATCAATCTAACATTTATGTGTTTTAAAATTTTGTTAAGAAAGCACATTTTTTAAAAAAAAATGATAATGAACTTGAAAAGGAAAAGAAAGAAAATGAGAGTGTTTTTTTTTTTTTTTTTTTTTAGTTTAAAAGTAATTGTCCAATTGAACTATGTGGTTGAAATTGGTATGAAAATTTGTTGAAATGTATGTATTTATAGTTTCAAACATTGAATTTAGTTTTTGTGATTTCAATTTTAATTCACTCATTTCGGTCACATTATTTTTTGTTTTCTTTTGAGTGTCTTACAAGTTACCATTCTTGTAATTAATGAATCTTACATATGTTTGCTATTTCTAAAATTTCTATAACTTGAATTTTACCTATACTAAGAAAAGTGAAATTCCTATGGTATAGAGTTGTGACCATATTTCAAATAAATTTATTAAATGTAGCGCTAATTCATCACTTTTTAAACATACAAATGTTAAACGACTAAATTGTAAAAAACGTCAATAAAATTTACATTTTTTTTACCAAAAATGTCTATACAGTTTTAAATTTTCAAAAATAGTTTAAGAAAATATACATATAGTTAGTTTTGAATGAAAACAGTTAAATTTTGTTCTAAGAATACCTTGAACTTTCAAAGTTTAAAATATACGGTTAAAGGTCCCTAGGACCCAACCCTAGAAGCTCCAATGTACAAAAAAAAAAAACAATAAGCACTCAATCATTCGTATCACACTAAAGATATACAGAATTTTAGTAGAGAAAGACAATAGTCACCTAACAGTCATTATTAATCTTTTAATAGAATTCGATATATAATTTACTATTAAGATTAATCTATAATATACATCTAATGTAATTGGACTAACAATATTCTTAAATAGTTCAACCTCTAAATATAAGAATATATAACATGATTACAACTTATCATATATGTACGAAGTTGACTGACTTATTATCTTAGCTTGAGTTTCAAGTCAAACCCATAGATCTTTAATTCAATAATCATTTTATTTATTCATTGTTTTGATAATTAAACTTGAATTATTAAATAGTTATTAAATGTCATTGTTTAGTCTATAGTGACTGTCTAAATTAAATTAATGGTTAATATATAAAACTATAGTTTATAATATTGCTCATAACATGAAAGTAACTGACATTGACAGTTTGGATATTATTTATTTTCGACCATGGGTTGATTCCTTTGGAGAGAATGAAATACTTAGTTAGGTATATATATACTTTGCAGCTGAATCAAATTCTTATCTAGTCAAATTTCATAAACAAAAGTAAAATTTAAACCTATTTTTTAAGTTTAATTTTCAAATTTTGATTTATTTTTTAAAACGTTAAAAAAAAGTAGAAAACAAAGAAAAAAATGAAAATAGATGGAATGTTTGTATGATTGATTAAGGAAAAAAAACAAATAATTAACAAATGAGACGTTATTATTATTATTATTTTTTTAAAATTTGAGCCTATTATTTCTAAGTTTTGTTGTCTACATTTTTTAAAGAAATTATGTTTTAAAAATTGTTTCCATTCAAGAAAATTTGAGTATACAAGTTTTATATGATGTATATTTTCTATTTAAGAGGAAATAAGAAAGAACCATTCGTTCTTGTTATGTCACTTTCCTTCTTGGCTATGTTCTTACACTAAAAGGATATGGACAACTAATATATAAGAGATATTTGAAGGAGCGTTTGATAGCAGGGTTATAATAGGAATATGGAGTTGTAATGTAATGTAATAAAAAAGCTTATGTTTGAATTGTGTTTTGATCATGATTTGTAATATAAAACTCATTCAATTCTTACCGTTGTTTTAATCTAATATTCTTTTTCATTGTTTTCAAAGCTCAAGATCTCATTTTCTTTTCATCTTTCATTACTCCATCGATTTTCAGTAATAAGATTATCATTACTTCAGATAATCTCTTAGTGTTACACGAGCTGGAACAAACTGATCAATCAAGACAACGTTTTAGTAAAAAGTTAGCAAGTGATAATTCAAAACGAGGTAGGTTGATTTTGACATATAAATAAAAAGTTGGAAATAGTATATAGGTGTGTGTAAGTTAAAGAATATAATATTGATAGTGAGATGAAGAGAGCATGCGCCAAAGAAAGGCCATGCGCATGCATAGGCGTTTCGGTTCGCCACTCACTTAATGCCAAATTGCCGATGGCCAAATTCCAACGGCGCCCATGGGTTTGTTTTGGTTCGACTGCCTTGCCAATGCCAACATACCACCTCCCTTTTTAAATTGCTTATATTACACAATCATCCATTTACATTAGTTTAATCTATAATCTTCTTTTAAAAAAATTGAAACTATACATGATTGTTCTTTCAACAAATTAAAAAGAAACACGTATCACACATCTATCAATTTAATCACAGGTTTAAGATGCGTTTAGTTCCAATCTAAACTTTGTTTTATATTTTTAGATTTATTGTTTCTTAAAATTAATTTCGAACTTTGTGCTCCAAATTGTATCTATTTTGAAAACAATATTTTCTATGATTTTATTGCTTATTTGAATTTTATAATTTTGGAGAAATTTTTTTTAGTCTATTTTACTCTTTTAATTATAAGTATTTTTATTCTTCATTTGATAACAATTTTGTCATTCAAATTCAATGCATAATAATAGGTGAATTTTAACTCTTCCTCTTCATTTATCTAACTATTCAATATTTGATTCAAAAATATTTATTATTCTAATTAACTTCATGGATAGTGGAAGAATAATTTTTATAGGCATGATAATAAATTCAAATAGGCGTTTTAAAATTCTCTAACATATACTTTCTACTAATTTATTCTATATAAATGTATGATATTCCTTGCTTTCTTGAGCAACAAATCATTGTTAAGTGGAGATGGAAGTGCAAAGAGACAAGAAAGATGTGAAGATAAAGATCAATAGTGAATCTAGAAAATCGATTTCATTTCTTTGTAAATATTATCTACTTTTCTATTTGGTTGGAACTATTTTTCTTTTTGTTATTTTTTAATTATATAAATGAGTAGAATGAAAAAATTTATTTCATATTCTTTTCTATTATATCTTCCTTTTATTTTTTTAGCTAAAATGAGAAAGTAAAATGACATAAGACTTTACTTTTCATTATGTCTTTTTATCTTAAATTAGTATATCTCTTTGTTATGCTTTTATAGATCAACACTTTAAAATTTCTAACATTTTTTTTGGACAGTGTTTTTAAATTTAAAAATTAGTATTATTTTAGATGATAAAAATTAATATTTAGACATAAGCACAAAACCAAAAGAGTTAGAAAACTGAAATATGGTAAAACTAAATTCAAATCAATAATTTTAGTTACATGTTTTCAAATTCTTAGCTTAGAAATATTATGACTTTTGTATTATGTATCAATTATGGACGACTTATGAATATTGGTTACAAACATTTAAATTCTAAAATAGTAAAAGACGATAAATTAACTATTTAATATCATAAAAACCTAACATTTTATATGTACGGATATTTTCCGCATCAATTATCCAATAGTAATTGCTATCATGTTTCTATATATTACTTAAATCTATTTTTCTTTTTTCTTCTTTATAACTTATGTTTCTTTCATTAATATAATATAATTTAAAAATATTTTATAATTCAAAAATATAATATAATTTTTTTTAAAAAAATAAATTAAATGTTATCACATTTTGATATCTAACTAAACTTGAAATAAAGAGACTAACTAGAAAAAATAAAAGTTTGTATTCACTATTTTATAGAAATTAATTTTGAAACTTCAATATCATTAATTATAATTAAAAATGAAATATTAATTCTAAATAAAAGTAAAAAAATGATAAGATATAACCCCACATTAGGTAAATATTAAAATATAATTATTAGTCAAATGCTACTATAACTTATATTATTAATTTTATATTTTAAAAAATAACATGACATCCACGTGCAACGTGAAAGAAACTAGTTAAGGATTAAAAGTGTTTAAACATCATAAGGAAAACAATAAGCAATTAAAGTATTGGATAACGGTAGAAATGAACATTTAATTGGCATAATATTTATTGTATAGTATTAATGGAGTTAATAGATATCAAATTTTAAAATGTGTACTATTTGACCCAAACAAAAACTGCATGCTTTGTCTATCAACTATATGTAACTTTTTTAGTTGAACACCATAGAGTAGAACGATAAGATTCGAACTTCTAACTTATTAATTAGTAATATACAACTTTAGATAGTTAAGCTATTATAAATTTCCTCCTAATTCCAAGTTTGATAAACATTAAAAGTGCAACAAAAAATAGAAAAGAATTGAATATATTCAAACCATTCCACTAGTTTGGTTCGAAATTTTAATATAAAATCGGACATCTTACATTGCATTTGAAGAAAAAAAATGAGGATTTAAATAATTTTTTTGATTGAAAAAGCTCCTCAAGATCGAACTAAATTGAGGGTACGTATATATACTCTTAAAAACAAACTTTAATCATAGGTTTCTTATAGCGTATTAATTTGTATGAAGTATGCAAAATTGTTGTTTTAAAAAAGAAACAAATGGTCGACACTTTAATATATCTACGCTATAATACACTTTGTAATATTCGTACATTTTCAATCAAGTTTGAACAATTTACAAGTATAGAATTACAACCCTTAATCAAAACCAGTGTAAATACCATCATAATGCATATAACATGATTTTCTGTACAAGCATAAACAACCAACCGGTAATCTTTAACCTCTGAAAATATTCTTTGTTGCTTGAACCATCTCCAAAACATTATCTAGATATCAAAGTTTTATACAGATACAAATTATTATTGAATAAAGATGAAAACCAATGTGACAGCCAAACAAGCATGGATTATTGAGATGAGGCTACTGCAAAACTCAAAAGATGGATTTGGAAACACTACTTTTCTGAACAAAATGAAACCCAATGTCCATGAACTTGAGTTTATTTACTAGTATGATTTAAAAGAAACAATTTATATACTAGTATATGCTAAGACATCGAATACACCTGAGACAACAAAAACATCAAGAACACTTGATTGAAGGTATGATTTCAACTTAAATCTCATTAGAAAAATACACCTATGTATAGCCATTCAAGTGTTTAAATCGTCTATAAAAAGTAACAATTTCATGGTGGAATTTATATGATCATCCCACTTATTCATAACTTAGCCTAAAAATATAAGGCTTCACATGTGAAACTAAATCCCCAAAATAACAAATGCAACATCATGGTAATCTTGCTAACCCACTACAGCTCATCATCTAACAAGGCAAGTGATGATTTGGAGAAAAACTTACAGGATCTCAGGAAAAGTCCATGCTATCTGAAACATGGAAATATTAAGGATTGCATCAAACAGGGAAAATCCACGATCAATAGAGAACCAAACCAAATTGTAATACTCAAATTGTGAAATGGGCTTTAGTAATTTCTACCAACCTGAGCAACATATACGAAGGAAATAAAGTTAAGAAAATTTCCAATAATGAAAAATGTAATACCTATAAATAAAAGCCTATAAGTTAAGTTATACCTTCACTGTATGTCTCTGGCTCCCACTTTAATGATATGATTTTTGCAAGCCATTTTAATTCACCACCATATTTTTGTCTTTCTTTTCAATATAGAAGAACATGTAGTAATTTTTGTTGCTACTATCCTTATTATAAGAAAGGGAGAGAGAACATACCTATAATTATCAACAATTACTACCCTCTATCCTTCAATCAAAGCAAGACATAATTTCAATCCAAATCAAATAAAAGAATTTTATGTTACAAAAGAAACCGTAATGCTTCCAGTATTGCAAGATCATAATAGAGACAAAAAGAAAAAGAGAGTGAAGGTTAAGCTTCTTTTTCAAAGATAATAACAATGGAAAATGGAATCAAAACAAGGCACTAACCGACAAATTTCTTGCTTTTAGGGACCCCTTCTGTGATATGTCTCTCTCTAGGGTGGTTTTGAAGGTTTATAAAATTGCAGTTTACCATCTCTCTCTCAACATTATATAATAATATTGTGTAGTAATTTATTTCTTTGGCAAATAGTCAAGAATTGAGAAGCCCTCACATAATGAATATTATCGTGTGGATGTTCTACTTCCCTGTATATTTATGTGAGCAAATCATACATAAATCCCCTCTAACTTAATAATATAAATCCTCGATTTGTACTATATAAATCCCATCTAACCATGAATCCGTAAACTACAATAGATAATTTTTTTAGAGTTAAAATGATCCATATGAAGCTTGAGAACCAAAAACTAGCAAAAAGAATCCTAAACCTCAGCACAAAAACTTAACATATTAACATTATCATTGTGATAGACTTTGACATCTTCAAATTTATCAATATAAAATATGTTTTAACAAAACGTACTTTGAAGTCCTTCCAACCCAATTAAAAAAACAGATAAGTCTAACACTTTAACAAATTTCTAGTGCATATTATGCATCTCAATTGATCACAACAAAATAAGATTGAACATAAATACCCATAAGTAATACCTTTTCAATGTTGCAATTTTCATAAAAATTTAACAAACATTGCCACTATCTCAAGGATTCTTCAAGCCCTAAGTCTGAAAAAATGTTCATGTATTAAATCGTACTCCACGTACATAACAATTTGACAAAGCTGAGCTGATAACTCTCATAAAGCCCTTAATCTCCCCTCCCCTTTCCCCCCACTTTCAACACTATTGTTGTGGCCATGTGGACTATCTGGTTGGAAAGGAACACCAAAAACTTTCAGAGTAAGGAAAGTTGGAGCTGCAATCACGGGGATTTGAAAAGAACTTATAAAATTTTCATGATTTTTTTAGAGCATCCATAGGGTAACGAACGGATCTTCGTTGGTTTTATATTTTTATTTTTATAATACACAAAAGTTCACATACATAGCACAGTAATAACGTAAACTCAAAAATGGGCACTCCACCTATTTAACTAAAATTCAACCTCAAAATATCCAAGTGGAAATTGGACTTTTATAAAAAAAAAAAAAATAGTTCCAAAAACCTTAACCAAGTTAAAAAGCCACAATTAATATTCATCATTTGCAATTTCATGCGATCCCAATTATATATGGATATATGGATCTATATATATATATATATAATACACACAAACTCATTCATATTATTTTTACAGAAACCACAAACAGTTATTACTTATAGTTGGTTATTTTACCCTTCCGTCGATCCATTTTTTACCGTCTTCCGCCGCGCAATCCAAATGTACTCATTTCGGTGTAGCCTGCAACGAAACGACCCTCAGTGCCTCGTCGACGAGCACAAGCACTGCCTTTTCCCCGACTCATTGCCGCAACTCTCAATCGCCGGTGTCGCCTCTTCCGCCGGTGTGTAAAGAGAACCCAATTCGGAGTCCATTGTATCATCGGAGTAGAAGTTGGAGATGCAATCACAGGCATTTGGGCACGAGGGGCGGTGGCGGTGACGGAATCGAGCGTCATCTGGAGATGGCCTTCTTCGCATTTGGAGATGGCTTTTTCGTGTGAGTGAGGGTTTTTGATTTTGGGAAAATTTTGATTTGAGGAAAATTTTGATTTGGAAAAAAATGTTGATCTGGAGAAAAATCTTAATTAACCTTAATTTTCATTTAAATTTATTAAAATTAAAAAAATATTTATTTAATATTTATCTTCTATGACATCAAATAACGGTCGCGAAAAGGATTATCCGAAAAATTCTATATTTTCCCGCCAAAAACGCGTTTTTTCACTTTTTGTGACAATTTTTTTTTCTCCCTCTCTATTTTGTGATATAAAGGTTTTTCTGGTAGTGATTAGATTCAAAGTACATTTAAAATATTCCAAATATAATAAAATTTGTCAAATATTATTATACATTTAATTATTATCTCTAAAATTATTATGCATAAACACATAAAACCAACAAGGACCATGAATTAAGAAAAGCGTGTTCATGTGATTTTTTATGCTATCAGCATGCATGCTAGACAGTCGTTGTTCACGTATTCAAATAACGTAATAGGAGAATAGTAGAAGGTGATGACGAACAGTTTTAGTTACTTCCTTTAATTTGTCTATTTGTAAAGCGATTTGAATTAATTGAGAGAGAAGAGTGACTTCATGCAAAAGTCATCAAATTTAACCAAACCTGAAGAAATAAATTGCAATAAAGCAATTACATTTAAAGAACCCAACCTTATATGAAAGGTCATAAACGTTGGGCGTTGTTTAAATTCTGTTGAAATTTTGTATATTCACGATTTTCATTTTTCAATTAGGTAGATCGATCAACAGGTAGAGAGAAGAAATGAAGCAAATGTCTTTTTCTTCAAATACAATGTGGTTGTGCTCATGTTTAACCTGAAATTAAATAGTCCTACGTTAGATAACTTGGAAGGGCATTAATGAAGGGATGCCCTTAAAATGAGACAATTCGAAACAAATAAAGCCAAGATTTAATACAATTAAATTAAATTAAATTAATTAAAGAGTATTTGTAACCTCTTCCTTACCTTTAAACCAGTTTCCCTATCTTCCTTTCAAATGTCTCACAATATACTTGTCATAATTGATGTCATCAATTTGGACTCCACTATTAACAAATTATGTCCATACATTTCACACATGAGACTATAAATACAGGTTGAAACCTTTTGGCAAAATACACACATACCCACTCCTCTTTCTTGTCCTTCCAAATACAGAAAAACAAAGAACTAATCTTCTCAAAACCAAAAAAGAATGATGAAACTTCAAGGCACAGGCCTTTGCCTTCTTGTGGTGGTGGCCATATTTCTCTCCGGTGTTCGTCTCGGTGAGGCGGTGAGTTGCAATCCA
Organism: Cucumis hystrix; assembly: GCA_025688845.1. Lineage (NCBI taxonomy): Eukaryota > Viridiplantae > Streptophyta > Magnoliopsida > Cucurbitales > Cucurbitaceae > Cucumis > Cucumis hystrix. Next base: position 2,430,210 of record CM046883.1, on the reverse strand, counting down.
ACGGAGCTGAGCCCTTGTGTGAGTGCAATCACATCATCAACTGCACCGACGGCTGCTTGCTGCCAGAAGTTGAGGCAACAAGAACCATGCTATTGTGGGTACCTAAAAGATCCAAAGTACAAAGCTTATGCAGAATCTCCTCGTGTTCGGGCCATTGCTTCCCAGTGTCGTGTCCCTATCCCCAAGTGTTAGAAAATTACCGTGGTCTCTTATGAAATGGAAACTTAATCTCTATTACAAAATCAAGTTATAAATAAAAACAATGGCATGAATTAGATATCTCTATGTTTTATGTTTTCAATTTCTTTTTACGACAATGATTAGGTGAACTCGTTTTCTTTTACACACCAAAAAAAAATATAAGAAAATAAGGTTTAAAAGATTGCCAAGAGGAAATTATTATTAATCGGACAGTTGTGTGGGTTGCAAAAAAATATAAGGTTTTAAAAAAATACATTTTGGTTTTCGAAAACAAAAAACAAAATCAATTATCAAACATATATGGTTTTTATTTTTAAATATTTTTAAAAAAGAAAAATTCAAAAACAAAAAAGAAAAAAAAATACAAAAACATGGTTATCAAAAGGGATCTAAGACTTTCTCCATTAATTATTGGACAAATTACATAAACCAACATCCCAACTGAACTGTATTGATCTATATAATAAAAGTGTTCATGAATAAAACTTTAAAGGGTTAGTTGCATAAATGAAAGAAAAAAAAAAAAAAAACTTAAGATAATAACATATATAACATAAAAATTAGTAGAAGATTAAAATACGTATGTGTTGCCACTATATTTTCTGTTCTTCTTTATGAATTTCTCAAATTAAAAACAATCACTAATGACATACATCACCGATTGTAGCTATCAATGATAATTGTAATCACTAATAGATTATATTATTGATAACTTTCAATTTGAGAAATGATTGTTACACATACACACTTCTTTTTTATTTTCTTATGTTGAAAGTTATCAATGATAGTCAATTAGTGAATATTGATGATAGTTGCTATAGTCACTACAACAAAAACTATCTACGACAGTTCTTTACATTAGAAAATGGAAGTGAGGAAAAAAAACTGGTGAAAATACGAGTTTTGGACTACACTTTTCACGACAGCTATTTGATGTCATAGAAGATACATAAAATAATTTTTTTAATTTTAAAAATTTAAATTTAAATTTAAATGAAAATTAAGGTTAATTAAGTTTTTTTTTCCCAAATGAACATTTTCCCCCAAATCAAAATTTTTTCCCAAATCAAAAACCCTCACTCACGCCAAGAAGCCATCTCCAAACGCGAAGAAGGTCATCTCCGGACGACACACGATCTCTCTGTGGCAACCTGTTCAATCTGTTTAAACAGATGCTTGGGACCGTTTTTAAATGGTGAATCTCTTAGCTTGTTTGGCTTCTGGTCCTTTGATGAGTCTTGATCAGCTGCAATAGAACCAAAACTAGACGGTGGAGCATCATCAGCGTCCTCATCGTCGTCGTCTTCTTCTTCCCTTTCCTCTTCGACTGATGCTTTTTTCTCTAAGTTGGTTGATGAAGTAGAATCTTCATCAAGCAAACCCATCTCCACTTTCTTCTCTTCTTCTATACAAATTTCAGCTTCTATCAGTTCAAGTTGCTTTTCAATTATAATAACTCTTAAAAAAATATATAAATAAAATATTTTTAATTTTCAATCTATATAAAAAGGCCCAAGATTAATTAAAAGAAATAAAAATAAAAACCGAATCAAGCAATCCATTGATATTGTTCTTTATTGGACCTCCTTTTTTGTTATATTATTTATAAAATCGACTAATTTGATTTAATTAGGTTTATTTTTAAATATAACGAAATAATAAAAAAATATTTAGGTATATATAAAAATTTTAAAATCTATCTATAATAAATATTGATAAACATCAATCAGTGTCTATTAGTAACGTTAATAGACATCGTAGAAGTCTATATGTATTTCGAATGGAGTTTGAAATTTTGTAAATAATTACATAACCTTTTCAATTAAAATAATTTTCCACATTCCATTTGATTATTAGTTATCTCAAAAACGAATAATTAGCAACTTAAGAGAGAGAGTTACTTTGGGCCTAACTCATAGGAAAAATTTTGGGTCTCCAACAAAATAATTACAAAGCCCAACAAGTAAAGGTTACCCATCTTTATTCTGTTTACCTAGCACATTGCTATTATTATCGACATGTCGTCGCCATCTCTGTTCCTCTCCCATAACCCGACTTGTCGGAAAATCCAATTCCAAGAAAATAACACATGTACGAACATAATGAAACTTTACCTCAAGCATTAAAAAGAAAGGAAAGAAAAGAAAAAAGAGTTAATTTTAACTTTTAATTTACTCTGACCAAAAGTTTTTACCGTCACTGTCACAGAAAGGACATATTATATAATATGATATGATATTATATATTTTTACTTTTGTATCAAATAGAGTGCAATCGTATCCAAAGTTGCAAACAAGTGACATGATTGAAATGGCCTTGAATTTGTCTAAATATTAAAGGACAAAATTTAGATTTGGATTATTAGAGTGATGCATTGCCTCTTTTTCCTTTTTTTTGTTGGTCACCACCACTTTCTTGGGTAAAAAATTGTATAATAGGGGCAACTACTTTTGTAATAGTTTCGGGATGTAGGAGAACCAACATTATATTTATTTTCATTTTATTTTACCACCTCCAAAAATATTTACACTTTTTCAAGGTAATTATAAATATATATTTTTGTTTTTCAAGCTTAGTGAAAAGAGATATATAAAATTTTGCTAGTGAAAAAAAAAAGTTTAAGATTATTTTCTCTTTTAATTATATTGAAAAGACTTTGGTACTTTTATCTTTAATTAAAAAAGTGCGCACATGCAGAAAAAGAAAGATACACGATATAAGAAATATGTCATTGGAAAATGATTTATTTATTGAACAAGGCTCAGTACTATACAATATATTGTTGAGAAAACCTCTCACTATAAACAGATATATAGATAGAGAAATGACTGAGAAATTAAAATAAAGAAAACTAAGAACACAAGAATTAATGAGAAAAAACACTAAATTAGAGAAAAAAACGAAGGACACGAAAAACTTGACTACGTAAAAGATTGTGACAATTACATAGCTAGAATAATCCTCGGGAACCTTAATAATTAGAAGAGCGCATCATCTCTCAACAAGCATTATATATATATATATATATTTTAAATGTGAGACAACCACTATTTAAATACATCATCAAAACTCAATTTTAATATGGAACCTAACCAAAAAGTTGAAATTGGAAGGGAGGATTAGAAAAAGAGGAAGGAGGAGAGGGGAAGTTGGTGCATTTTTTGAGAGGTGAAACAGAAAAAGAAAGAGAAACACAAAAAGTTAGGATTCATTGTTTAAAGTGTTTTAGTTGAGCTGAGAGGAGAAAGGTAGAGAGATCAATTTGAAAAGATAAAGGGCAGAGATTTGTGGGGTTGGGTGTCCTTCACCAAACTTCATCCTATTTATATCTGCCCAACAACCCCAAATGGATTTCAATTAAGGACAATAACCCTATTTAATTTCCTATCGATCCTCTCGAGTTATCGAAATACTATCAAAATTCATGAGGAGACGCCTTCAATTGCCCAATTTTTTTGGAGAATCTAACACCTATGTCAACATTGGTGGCATTGATGAGAGTCATGGTGTCTGGACCCCTCCTTGTCGAAACTTTTAGAAATTGAATACAGACATCTCTTGGAATAGATCGTTGTCTTGCAACAGTATATTTGATGCCTATCGTACCCGTTAAGTGTCTGAATCACGACCAAGAAAATTTTTACTGAGTTGAAAAATTCAATTGATGAAGTGGGAGTCGTGTATGGTTCTCTTTGTTTCCTTCTCGATTTCTTTTTCTTATTGTAATCGAAAAGAGAACCAAGCTGTCCATTACATCTGCATGCAGCTGATTTTTGGGGGTTCCTTTTATGTAGAATTGTTTTTCTCTTGAAGAGGTTGAGAGATTTTTGGGAGTCTTGCTTTTCCCCGTGGTTAATAAATCTTGTGTTGGAGGAGGTTTCTCTATAGTTTGGTTTGCGTCACTTCAAAAATAAAAAATAAAAAAAAATAAAAAAAAAAGAAGAAGAAAAGAAATAACACATCCATTCACAAAAAAGAAAAAAAAAATATGAGAGAAATTAAAAGAAAATGCAAAACCCTAGCAATTGTTACATACATAAATACATACATACATATACATATACATACATACATACATACATATATATACAT